>JAWPHD010005710.1:0-158066 GCA_037043455.1 Cyrtodaria siliqua | reverse complement strand
GTACCGGGTTGGATTTTTTGTGGTGTCCATGTATATCCGCTAACATGTTGTGGCTGCTGTGTCTGAAATGTATGTCCCGTACCGGTTTGCGATGTATATCCGCTAACGTGTTGTGGCTGTTGTGGTTGAAATGTATGTCCCGTACCGGTTTGCGATGTATATCCACTAACGTGTTGTGGCTGTTGTGGTTGAAATGTATGTCCCGTACCGGTTTGCGATGTATATCCGCAAACGTGTTGTGGCTGTTGTGGTTGAAATGTATGTCCCGTACAGGTTTGCGATGTATTTCCGCTAACGTGCTGTGGCTGTTGTGGTTGAAATGTACGTCCCGTACCGGTTTGCGATGTATATCCACTAACGTGTTGTGGCTGTTGTGGTTGAAATGTATGTTCCGTACCGGTTTGCGATGTATATCCACTAACGCGTTGTGGTTGAAATGTATGTCCCGTATCCGGTTGGTATTGTTGTGATTCACATGTATATATTGGCGACATACCCACACCAGCTTGTGGTGGTAATGAATGCGTCAATCCAGCTTGTATTCGTTGCGGTAAAATTGTTTGTGTTATTTCATTCAATAAGAATGGAATCAGTTGTTGCGGAAATGGATGTCCATGGTCGTTATGATTTTGTTGCTGGAATGGTTGTCCTGAGTTGTTTTGATTTTGTTGCGGGATTGGTTCTACAGAGCCGTTTTGATTTTGATGTCGAAAAAGCTGTCCTGGGTCGTTTCGATTTTGTTGAGGGAATGGCTGTCCTGAGTCGTTTCGAGTTTGTGGCGGGAATAGCTGCCCCGTGTTGTTTTGATTTTGTTGTGGGTATAGCTGACCTGAATTCTGATTTTGTTGCGGGAATGGCTGTATCGAGTTGTTTTGATTTTGTTGCGAGAATGGCTGCCCTGAGTTGTTTTGATTTTGTTGTGGGAATATCTGACCTGAGTTCTGATGTTGTTGCGGGAATGGCTGCCCTGAGTTATTTTGATTTAGTTGCGGGAATGGCTGCCTTGAGTCGTTTTGATTTTGTTGCGGGAATGGCTGTATTGAGTTGTTCTGATTTTGATTTGAGATTAGCTGTCCTGAGTCGTATTGATATTGTTGCTGACATGGCTGTCCTGTGTCGCGCTTATCTTCTTGCGGAAAATGTTGTCCTGAGTCGTTTTTACTTTGTTGCGGAAATGGCTGTTTTGAATCGATTACATCTTGTTGTGAATATGTCTGCCCCGAGTCGTTTTCATTTCGTTGCAGGAATGTCTGTCCGGCGCGTTGATATCTTTGCGGAATGCGTGACATGTCGGAATCAACCACACCTGAGAATTACATGTTGTTTTTTTGTAAAATATGCAAACATGATATTTTAATGCGGATACCATTTATACCACCGTTCTCAGTCTACCAAGTTAAAACCCAGTTTAACTACTCCTCAACTTGGAGAGTTTGTTGTAATTTTTGGTTTTGCAGTCAATCATTGCGTTAAAGAAACCATAAAATTATGTTTCTGTATAGAACTATCTATCAAGACATACAATCATATCATTGCCCCCAATATATTTTGTCTTTCCAAACAATATTTCTGCCTCTTTATAAAAAAAACATTTACTTTACCGTAAACAATCGAAATACGAATGTAATAAAACAACTGTATACGTGCAGTAGGAACGCCAGCCCTATGGCGTAGGAATATCTATCAAACACGGTCACATGATAAAATCGATAACAAAATGACAATATCGACGAAATTGACACGGGTCAGATTTATACACCTCTTACATGTGTCTATAAACTGTGATTATGACAAAACACAACCACGGATCGTTGTTAAAGTATTAAGATTCACAAACGACATTGGTCGAACATAATTGTTGTACACTTTTTGTAATTCCCATTAATATTTTTGAAAGGGAAGAATTTGGGTTGTTTTAAGGTTAAAATTGCCGACAATGCGCTTTCAATCAAATTCGATTTATTTTGTCATTTTAGAAGCGAGAATAAAAACAAATAATGTACGCGTAGATAAATCCTTCCTCTATCCATATGTAAAACGTCAATAAAATCGAAGACAAGTACTTTTATTTCCCGAAAAATGACTGTCCGACTCACAGACGATACAATTCATATACATTTACAGACGCGACCGGGTACACAAGAAATGAAATAATTTCATTATGTAAAAACATATAATTAAAATGTATGTGTCAATACATTCTATACATGCTTCTGGTTTATGCTAGAGTAGTCAATTTATTTGTTAACGAACCAAATAGAAACGGTACGTCGGGAAACGAAATCAAGATGGTGAAAATATACGTTGCAATGTTAATTTTCTGAATCAGAAAATATAATGAAAAAATGAACTTTAACAGCGAGTATGATTTTTTTTATAAATATGTTCATTGACATGTCTACTATTAAAAACCAAAAAAAGTCAATCAGAAAAAAGTACTTTTTTTTCCCGAAAATTAACAAAGTACACCGTAATCGCTAAAATATGAAGAATCGGCGTTCCAAATTAATGTTCACACAGGATATAAAATCGTGAAATTATGAAATCATTTTAAGAGATAAATTGATTTCAGCATTGTTCATTATTTAATAAATTATTGAGTAGAATGTACAGTTTTTCTGAAGGACACCATTACGCTAGTATCCCTGCAACCTCGTCCCCTTACCCCTCCCCTCTACACTCCGTACACATTAAGTTATAGCTTAGAATGCGCTGTTTTAATCGAATTCGAATTATTTCGTCATTTAAGAAGCGAGAATAAAAACAAAAGCCTTTACGCATAGATACATCTCTCCTCTGTCGATTGTAAAATTTCAATAAGAGGCAAGTACTTATTTTCCGAAAAATCACAAAGTACACCGTAATCGCTTAAATAGGCCGAATCGGCGTTCCAAATTGATGTTCACACGTGAATTAAAATTGTGGAATTATGAAATCACGTATAAAAGATAAATCGATTTCAACATTGTTCAGTATTTGTTAAATTCTTGAAATAGTATCTTCGCAGTACTTCTGAGGGATGGTAGTATCTCTCCCACCTCGCCCAGTTACCCCTCAACCCCGGACACACAATAAGTTTTTTAAATTTAAATTCGATTTATTTTATCGTTTTAGAAGCGAGAATAAAAACAAAAGCATGTACGCATAGATGCATCTCTCCTCTGTCGATATGTAAAATTTCAATAAAATCGGAGGCAAGCATTTTTTTCCGAAAATTAATGAAGTATACCGTAATCGCTAAATATGCTGATTCGGAATTCCAAATCCAAATTCACACGGGAATTAAAATTGTGGAATTATGAAATCATTTATAGGAGATAAATCGATTTCAACATTGTTCAGTATTTGTTATATTGTTGAAGCAGTATGTTCACAATATTTCTGAGGGCTACATTGCGGTAGTACCCCTCCAACCCCGCCCGCGTCCCACCCCCACCCCCTCGTACACACAGTAAATTGTGTATTGCTGAGAATGCGCTTTTTATTCAAATCGTTTTATTTCGTCATTTTAGAAGGGAGAATGTAAACAAAAGCGTGTATGCATAGATACATCTCTCCTCTGTTTATATGTAGAATTTCAATAAAATCGGAGACAAGTACTGTTTTTCCCGGAAATTAACTAACAGGACCGCCCGACTCAAACACGGCAACATTCATATTCATTTAAAAACACGACCGGGCATACAAACAATTAAATAATTTCGTTATGTAAATACATTTATTTAAAAGGAATGTGTCCATGTATTCCAGACTAATTTTCTGATCTATACATGCTTTGGATTTATGTCAGAGTGCCCAATTTAATTTAACAAACACATTTGCAACGGTATATCGGAAAACGAAATCATGATGGCGACTTATACGTTGCAGAGTTAATTTTTGGAATCAGCAAAAAGAGCGATAAACTAATAAAAGTTTAACAGACAGAATTATATTATTTTAATTGTTCATTTAAAACTTAGGGGGTGGGGGGGGGGGGGGGGCGGATCGAGTTTTAAAGAAAGCAAGATTGGCGTGTGTCCCTTTAACCAAGTCAATACACGACTGACGAGTAACAGACATACTATTGTCAGTAACAAACATTATATAGTGTCTTTTGTGAAACACTGTACGCGTGAATCCAAAAAGTGCGGGTCTGTTATCTTTATGCAAATATTATATAGGGCATATATAGTTTTTTAAACCTAAATATATAAAAACAAAATCATATGTTTATGGTTGCATATCTGTCCCAGAACTCAGTCATACTACTATATTGTAAGTACTACTACTTTATTGAAAGTATTTGTTGAAAACAAACATATTAAACATTTTCCTGAAAATACGCTGAGCAAAATTGCTAAGTATCAACTTTTGTATCTTAACTAATTTTCTTATTTTAAATATATTTACTTTGTTTTGACCCATAGTTTGTAAAACATTTATTTTTTGTTTTAATTGTTACATCTTTTGAGAGTTACCCTCCCTTTATATGAAAACATGAAATGTGCTGATAAAACACATAACATGGGTCAAAGATCGCTTAAAGATATAAAATTCTTAAAATTGGTATGAAATAATAGAAAAAAACATAAAATTTGATCCATTTATCGCAGATTTTCCGTCTATAAAAAAAATGAAATATGGATAATTTTAAATTACCTCCCTTTAAATTGAATATTGTTTGAAATTCAAGTAGATCTAACTGTAATTCAGCGTTAACATTAAATATTTCGAAAATTTCTTTTGCAAACTCATTTGTAGTGATAATGCTAGAAAAACATGATGTCAAAATAATTTTAACTGGCATATTGTAGAATTAGGAACATCGAAAGCTTCACTAATTCGAAGTACTTAATAAAATCCTATGTACCCAGTTGTATAAGTGTTATAACTTATTTCTAAGAAAACACATTGACTTAAAAGTTTTAAAATATGTTCATGCAATCAGAGCAGACGATTTACACTCGTTATTTTGCAGTTTAGCCGTATCTCTAATCAAGCTCAAAATACACGAAACAATGAGAATATTATTCACATATTCTTAGATTGATACTTAGCAATTTGGTTTAGTATATATAACGACGATAAATGATATTCATAGAACTATATTTTTCAGGAAAATACATGTTTGAATAATGGGAAAATTTGAATAAGTATTTTTCATCAAATAGCATGTTTTGTTTGTTTTAAAACACTTTTTAATTGATGATTTTGAAAAAAAGTGGATGATGGAATATATTTCTTGCACACTGTTGAATCCTGTAATTTAACAACAAGTGGTTTGGTTCACAGGCGACAGTATCGGTGAATAAAACCACTTATTTTACTGGATTCAGCATTGTGCAAGAAATATACATATATTATACCATTAATATTATACCATGTGTGCTGTAATACTTATAAACCAAATGTCGACCCCTACTGCTCAACCTTGTTAATAAATGTTTGATAGTGGATAGGGTACGTTTTTGTCAGCAGGGAACTTGACCTTTGACCTAAAAATCAAAAGGATCATCCTCTTTCCACTGGCAGTCCACCAATGAAGTTTCAATAAATTTGCTTTAGGTGAAGAGGAAAAGCTGTGTAGGCAAGACTTTTTATTTTCCGGTCATGGTAACTGTGACCTTTCAACTACCCACTTCGAAATAAATAGGGATTATCATCTTACCAAAGGCAGTCAAAGTATGACGTTTTTGATGCAATTAGCTTTAGAAAAAAGTTCATTGCGGACACGATTTTTCATGATCAGGTCACGGTGACATTGACCTTAGATTTACTGACCTCAACTAAATAGGGGTCATTCTCTCACCAAATGCAGTCAACCCATGTAGTTTCGTGATACATGTATTTGCTTCAGTGAATAAGGAGTTACATTGTGGCCAAGGATTTCATGATCATTTCAGGGTGACATTGACCTTTGACCTATTAACATCAAATTCATCCAACTGTGTAATCGCCTTATCACAGGCAGTCAACCCATGAAGTTCCAAGATATTTCCTTCAGGAAAAGAGAAGTTACAGTGCGGACAATGCGTTTCATTATCCGGTCAGTGATCTTGACCTTTGACCCACTCAAAATCAAAAGGTTCACCCTCTCGCCACAGGCAATCCATCCATTAAGTTTTGTGAGATTTTCTTCAGGGAAAGTGGAATTACAGTTTACAACAGTTTACATTATCATGTTACGGTGACCATGACCTTTGACCTCAGAATCAAAAGGCACCATTCTCTCACCAAATGCAGTCAACCCATGAAGTTTGATGAGATTAGATTCTGGGGAAGTGGACAGTGCAGACAAGGTTTATCATTATTTTGTCACGGCGCCTTTAAGGTCAAAATTCGATATGCACATATTGATGCTTCGTACAAAGTTTCGTCCAAATCCAACAAATAGCGCAGACAAGATTTGTGACGGACCAACGGAAAGGCTAAATATAATCTGTCTCAACTTCCACTTTGTGGTGGAAGACATAATTATAAAGACAATATTTGAGTTCAGATGGAAACTTTATTCAGTAAATAATTGAGAGAACATAAACTTCAGCATTTACTCTGGTCAGTGGTGTACATGGAGTTTTCTTCCCATGACTTGTAGTCTGAAATAAAATAAAATCATAGAATAAAAAATTAATATTAGTCGAGCAGAGTATTTTATTTGAATCAGATGTTACGAGGGGAAGGGGCATGTTTAGGGGAACGGGACATTTTTAAATGTAATTATTGTTTAACGCCTCATTAGGTTATTTCGAGCCGCTCCAGAGAGAAGGGAATGATACATAGGCCTCCCGGAACCCTGCCTACGCTTACTATCGATTATATTCCTGTGGTTCTTTAATGTGCTTGGCTAAGTTCCGTCGGTGTGTTCTTGGGCAAGACACTTTTCCTTAGCCTCGTCCGTCGGATGGGGACGTAAACCGGGCGGTCCCGTGTATCGGTCTATCAACCGAGCACGTTAAAGAACCATAGGAATCTATTCGATAATAAGAGTAGGGCAGGTTCCCGGATTCCTATGTATCCTTCCCCTCTCTCTGGAGCGGCTCTAAATAACCTGTACTGTGTTGATGAGCCGTTAAACAACATTCAATTCAATTAACGTGCTTGGAGGACAGACTCCGATACACAAGAACACCCGATTTGCGTTCCCATCAGACGAACGAGGCTTGGTTATCTTGCCGCAGGACACATCGAAGTAACTCAGTGGCGCCAATAAGACTTGAATCCACTTGAATCCGTGTTCACTGGATTCAAAGCCGAGTATGCTATCCACTGGACCACAACGTCCCTTGACAATAACTGAGTAAATGGCAACATCAAATAAGGGGTCAGTACATATTATATTTTGTATCATACG
Organism: Cyrtodaria siliqua; assembly: GCA_037043455.1. Classification (NCBI taxonomy): domain Eukaryota; kingdom Metazoa; phylum Mollusca; class Bivalvia; order Adapedonta; family Hiatellidae; genus Cyrtodaria; species Cyrtodaria siliqua. Next base: position 150,733 of record JAWPHD010005710.1, on the reverse strand, counting down.
AGTACATTTTTGATCTGACTTAAAGTGGCACACAACCATTTTAATGTTTTTCACCCAACAGTAAAGAAAGAATATATTATAAGAAAAGTTAACTCTGATAGAGATTGCAATGTTCTATGAGCTATTTATTTACTAAAAGGGAAATAACAACTCTTGCCTGCAGCCAAAAATCTAAAATTGTTAAATTTTACACGTCTTGTTCATATCATATTTTACTTTTATGACTTAGTAAGGGAGAAAACATTAATATACAATGATTTTTTTCTCTCTCAAAACCTGGTGATGCCGCTAGTTTTAGAGGAAAAAAAGCCTGCTTGCATTAAATTAAATAAAAGTGTCAGATTTAATTTTTTCTTCGTTATTCTATCAAATACTTAACTAAATTATAGCGTAAACATATTTATTTTACATCGATTGCGAAACAAGTTATTGCAACTTAGATTAATCACTTTCGATGGCTTCCTGGGTAGAACCAGCACTAAGCAATGTGGATTAATTATCTTGCTAAAGGATAAATAACGTGGCCCCGACGAGGATCGAATCCACGACCTCTCGATCTCGAGTTCGGCTCTCTACCACTATATTATAGGTGAACTATTATCAACAGTAAGTAATGTGTAAAACAATTTCTTCTGAACTTTTCTAATAAATAATATTAATGAATGCACAAATGCAAATTATGCAGAAAAACTGACCGGAAGCCAGAACTTTTAACCACATAAAGCCTTGTGTCCCTTTAACACAACTTTTGTTTTCGCATGTATTCAGTACATGTAGTTTACACGAGCTCAAATATAACAATCACTCTGCATTATCACTGAATACATGTTTTACTCTAACTTTGAACAGCACCTCGCAAGCTTAACACGTGTGGTAATGCTTATTTTAAAGAACTACATAAAGTGCGGTGGCAGATTTTTTATCAGAGCACAATTTTTTTTTAAAAAGGCTCCCTTGTATGTGCTCTGATAAAAAATCTGCCACCGCACTTTTTGTAGTTCTTTAAAATAAGCATTACCACATGGATCATTGACATTGGATTGATGTTGTTTTTCAGAGAGGCCCCAAATGTGAATCGTGCACTTGAGCAGCTCTAAGTGAATTGATACTGACGACTTCAGAATGTCAAGCCGTATTAAATGTCATTGGATCATATGGGAGCAATACGGCTTGACATTCTGAAGTCGTCGGTATCAATTCACTTAGAGCTGCTCTTGTGCACGATTCACATTTGGGGTCTCTCTGAAAAACAACATCAATCAAATGTCAATGATCTATACATATAAAAAAAAAATGAACTAAATTGAATAAAGCATTAATAGTATTTACTACTTGTACCCAATTACACAGTTAATGTAATAAAAACATCTCTCATCATTTATTATACATGTTAAATATCATTCACAGCATATTTCCAGCCAATGGAAGAGCCATTTCTTTTGAAACACACTGGGTAAAAGCGTAGAAGGTCCACCTCCTTAAAAACCTTTAAAGTGAAGTTTGTTTTTCGAAATTTAGCGCGTTTCGTGTTTCTCGACAGAAAGTATCTAGTAAATGTAAATGCAAAATCATTTCCTTGCCTCAAAACTTTAGATATTATATATTTATGAATCTGAACGATTTCAGACCAAATGTCAATGGCAGTTTATATTATTTCAATGGTTGTTTTATCGGGTTTTGTATTCACGAATGTGCGAGAAAAGGGGATAAAATGATGATATAGAGACAACGCTAAAAATGTAAATTATGCATCTGATGGGTGGAGGGGGTTTCTAGCTTCCTTACCCCCTCCTTCTTAGCGGTATGCAAGCTCCATCATCCCCTCCTCCGCCCCAACCTCCACCTACTATACTTGGGTTGGGTGCTGGTGCGGGGTACATTGATAGGCACATTTCCACTAGTAACTGTGTTATTGCATGACAAGTTATACAGTATACAAAGATCGGAGTACACCGAAAAACACTGATAGTGATATGAACTTTTTATCGATATAATATGAAATTATTCAGTACACACCACTTTTTATCGTACATTTAGGCATTGGCTAATATTTATTAACAAACAAATGTTAATGACAAAAACAAATACCTTGAAAATGGACCTCTAGCAGCAGAGTAATCCCAAATCCACTTTGCACCAACAGGTCAATTTATGTCATGATGACCTGTCAAATAACACGCTGCACTGTGTTAACACATAATGGGATGTTACTTCGTCCGGCAAGGTATTCGTTTTTAAATAATTCACGGTATGGCCGCCATATGTAACCGTAGTGGTCGCCGACGTAGAGAGTCCAATGCTGAGGCGACTTTTCGGTTTTAAAAAATAGCGTCTGTTTTAACTGACAATTCGTAAAATAGTCCCAAAAAAATACAAAGAACTAGTCCATGTTCGCGGAAGAAATATGCGAACAGAACTGATATGTTATAGGTTCATGGCCTTCCTACTGGTGTACTAGTGATTAATTCTTATTGCATTCATAAACTGTATCTACATCATAACCCGTCTGGAGACACAATTAACATATACATGCATACATCATATTTAAGGATTCAACCACACACACGCTATATTTTTAGACAGTGACAATGAAAGTGCCGGATCACTAGGATACTATGAATTCAGTAAATGGTATATTTTAATTAAAGGGAGCTAATTTGAACTCACAACGGCAACTTTCGAAATTTGGGTTCTAAGAGATTCACGTTCACGAAGCAGAATTATATATAGGCAGAAGTATTTGCGAACAACCAAGGACAGACAACCTTCAAACGTATGCATTCGCTTCCTAGAAAGGTTAGTTGCAACACACGCTGATAAACTGTATCTCTACACTCGTCTGGAGGCACAATTAACATATACACGCATACACAGACACACAGACACACACAACACACACACACACACCCACACACATATATACACACACACACACACACACACACACACACGTACACACACACACACATACATACATACATACATACATAGCTATTATGAGTGGGAGTAAAACGAGAACAAACCGTAATGGTTACGACAAGACAATAATTAAGACAAACATCAAACGCTACTGTCCTTTGATGGTTTAGAGACGTTAGACGTTAGCATAGGGTCCACAATCGCACAATCAAAGAGGTAAGGGGAATGTAATAGTTTATGTACAAGCAGATGTTACTTAAACGATCTGCGGTTGTAATTCAGCAATATTACACATGCAGCAGGCAATATCACTCGTGCACTAGTCACTCATGTCAGTTGTAATAAGAATACTCGTGCATAAGCATTGCCACTAGTACACATATAAATACTGTTGAATAAATCGATCCATTTACTGAAATTATATCATTTAATTTTAATTCAATGTTTTTTGTGGAACATTTCCAATCTGGTAACCTAATTATAAACCTGCCTAGTGGCGAATCGGGGACGTTGTGCAATAATTTGAGTGCTGGGGTGGCAATTCTATATAAAAATGTGACTCACAAACACACACACAAACAAGCTTTATGTTCTGATAGTAGCTATCCTATTCATTAGTAAAGTTGTACTACGTTCATACTTTGGCGAATTAGTATGCATTCTCGGATTCCCGATCATTCATTGAATTTAGCGTTGAATATTCTATAACATGTCGATAACATGCCATCCTTGCTGGCATAGTTAATTAGGTATATGCTCCAAACTGGATCAGGTTACTCAACTATCATAGCTGAATGAAACTGAAAATAACAATACTTAATAGTTTTTTTAAAAAGAGGTCGTATAAACTATGTATATGTATATGTCATATTATAACATTACCTCGTTTGTTTTTTAAATAATGTCGTATATACTATGTATGAGAAATATAATCATCAGGATCAATATAGGTTCTTACCACCTATAACATTTATTAACCTGACTAATGTTTTAGTGTAAATGAAATACTTCTAGAAATATATCAACATGTGTACTAGCTATATTGCATACAGGTGAGTCTACATAAATAAAAATATGTTTCTTATTTCCAAAAATTAACTTATTTTAAGCATATGACAAACATAATTTACATTATTTCCCATTACTAAACTACACCACACTTCAAATGAGTTTTAAATAAACAAGTGTACATGTGCAGTACTAGTTTCCAATGCTGTAGTTAACGGGAACAGCCAAACAATCTTTATTATTGAGAGTTCTGAAAAACCTGGTCATGGGTGAAAGAATTTAAATTATTATACCTCACGTTTACACTCCTGTATAAATTGCCCATACCCTTAGCGTGAAGCAATTTTTACTGTAACACGATTGCGACGTCACGGGAAGTATAAAAATAGGTTTTGGGTTTTTCCAATAACGACACGCTTTGGCAATTGGAAATCGGTGGACGCTTATTAAAATACAGTTGAAGTTATGTCAATCGTAAGACCCTTGGTTTACCAAACGATAATAAAAAATGTGGCGAGCAGATTTGTTACTTTAAATCAAAACTGATATAAAAATATAAATTAAAAAAATAATAATAATTATTATTGCGATTTTTTCCCCTCTCGTATATTTAAATTTTAATCAAAACATTTTTTCAGTATAATTAAATAAATATTGCATCCCAGTGAGGGTGACAGTGGATTTGTCAACCTTCGGAAAAATAATGTCAACCGAGGCGAAGACGAGGTTGACATTATTTTCCTCAGGTTGACAATATCCACTGTCCCACTAGCATGCAATATTTATATATTATCAAAATCGGATGATAAACAAAGAAGATATGTTCATTTGAAGGTTCTTTAGAAACGGATATGGAAGCCGCCATTTTTTGCACTATGACATCACAGTGCTTACATCCTTTCCCAAGTTTTTCAGACCTCTCAATAATAACGAGTGTTTGGCTGTGTCGCTACATTCCCTTTAACATATATACATTAGGTTAAACATATTTCTTTTACATCAGTTGCAAAACAAGTTCTAGCAACTTATATTAATCACTCTCAATGTCTTCCTGGATAGAAGCAGTACTAAGGCCACAAAAAATTAATTACCTGGTTCTCAGGCCACTTTTTATAAGAAGAGATGCGGGCGGGCGCATTTTTTTTTATACAATTTTACAGTGGTCAACAGACACGCGGGCGATTATTTTTTTTATCCAAACTTTTAATTCCAAAATGTATTGATGCAAAATATCTCGAACTACATGTGCAATAACCAGTTAGATCTGCTCATCTCTATTGTCGATCATTACCTTATCATTTCTTCCCGACTTATGCTTTTTTCAATCACAATAAGTCCGTATATTTGTATTAGATCACGCATGAACTATTGCTTGTTGTTATGAGACTTTGTCGATTAGACGCTTGAATAAATCGCCTGTTCTGTAGCACCTACTAGTTCCAAGCGTCTCAAACGTCTGACTCCTAGATGGTACCCGTACGACAGCAACACTCACAAGCTAGCGAGAAGAGCGGCAGATAGTCGGCCGCGCACCAGTCTACCCACAAGGGGATTCCCCTGAGGTAGTTGCGTGTAAAAACTGGAACTAACTTGGATGCGGGACTTTTTTTTCGAAATTTCGGTAGCGCATTTCCAATTTTTATTTTATTACTTTTGAGATAAAATCGGCAATGCGGCACCTAAAAAAGACATGCGGGCGGGCCTGAGAACCAGGTAATTAATTTTTTATGGCCTAAGCAAGGTAGATTAATTATCTTGCTCAATGATAAATAACATGGCCACGACGAGGATCGAACCCGCGATCCTCGATCTAGATTCCGACGCTCTACCATTGGACCACATACACACACACACATACGTACGCACGCTCGCACACACACCTAATAAACCAATACATTCGAAATTGCCACATACTTTGCAGTTCATGGAATAACCTTTCATCAGAATATCCGCATCGCAGATATAACTTTTAGACCTCGGTTCTATAATGCTATTCGTTCGTCTCAGCATGGCGTCTTTTGTTAGTTATACATGCTATACGTATGCATTGTAGCATGGTCGGTAACATTTCCTATGATGAATGCAAAGCATTAAATCGTTTAACTTAGGGTAACTAAAGGGGCGTGGCTATGCAGTATATTGGAATTTAAAGAACCTCACTATGGCGTGACTATGACGCCACAGTGTTACTAAGTACATCACGCTACAAAAAAAATGGAATCAGTCTCAGCCTATTGGTTATTTAAACACCTCGATGGCGTATTACGTAACCACATGCGTATGCAGTAAATAAGAATACTACACAGGAAAAATATCTAGACATGGAATTCATATGTTTTACATACGTGCCACACATGTATTTTACATATGTATTTCATATGAAAGTAAAACGTGTATTACATATGATTTGTTTTATATATATAAATTAATGTGCATTTTATGCATCGTAGTTTCATATGAAATTCATATGTATACATTTTCATACTATGTCACATGTGTATTATTTTAACATGGACAATATATATATATGGTAGGCCTACATGCCTACATATGTGCCACATATGTATCATTTATATATGTGGCACATTATATAAATATCCCACTCATGAGAGGGTGATAGTAAGAATGTTCACCCTGAGGATACGATTATCGCCCGAGTGATATATTTGTTTCATGAGTGTGATATTTATTTCATTATACCAAAAAAACCTCGGGCAAAAATAAGATTCATTTTCATTACAGATTTCACTTTGTCTGATAGAATGCTCCACTGCTTGTTTGGGAGAAACCGGACAAGCGCAGTGAAGCAGTGTATTTGCCGAAACCATTTTTTTCCGAAAATTGCTATGAAAGTTATATCGTTGGATTGGAAATAACATAACTTAGAAAATGAGTGGTAGTTTATTGAAATCGGTCATTACTGTTGAAGTTATTATGAGTTAAAAAAGAGCAATTGCACCATACTGACCCGATGACGTCCCCGAAACAGCGCGCATCAAAGCTGCTCATGTGATAATTTGTTTACTATCACCCTCCGTTGTATCACCCTCGCGTAAGATAGTAAGAAATTACACATTGTTGTCTATGGGGATTTAGCATAGGCGTTTTAAGTGAGATATAATAAATGTAAATAACATGATGTATTAATGAAAGTAACATAAATAATAAGAAAGTAACAACATGTTTCCTGTGTACGTGCATATAACAGTAGGAACGCCAGCCCTATGGCGTAGGAATATTTATCAAACAAGGTCACGTGATAAAATCGATAACAAAATGACATTATCGGGAAAATTGTCACTGGTCAGATTTCTTCACCTCTTATTTATAAACTGTGATTATAACAAAACACCATCACAGATCGTTGTTAAAGTAATAATATTCACAAACTACATTGGTCGAATATAATTGGTGTACACTTCGTGTAATTCCCATTAATAGTTAAAGGTATTTTTCAAAGGGATGAATTTAGGTTGTTTTAAGGTTTAAATTGCCAAAAATGCGCTTTTAAATCAAAATCGATTTATTTTGTCATTTTAGAAGCGAGAATAAAAACAAATGCATGTACGCGTAGATAAATCTTTCCTCTGTCCATATGCAAATTTTTAATGAAATCGGAGACAAGTACTTTTTTTTTCCCAAAATTAACTAACATGACCCACGGACTCAAAGACGGCATAATGCATATACATTTACAGACGCGACCGGGTACACAATAAATGAAATAATTCCATTATTTCAATACATATATTTCAAATGTATGTATCCATGCATTCCAGATTAAATTTCTGATCTATACATGCTTTTGGTTTATGCCGGAGTGCTCAGAATAGGTGTTAACAAACAAAATTGTAACGGTACGTCGGGAAAGGAAATGAGGATTGTGAAAATATATGTTGCAGTGCTAATTTTCTGAATCCGAAAAAAATGCAAACAAATTAAGTTTTAACAGCGAGAATGAATTTTTTTTCACGAAAGTGTTCATTGACATGTCTACTATTAAAACCCAAAATTTAAAGTCAATCAGAAACAAGTACTTTTTTTTCCCCAAAATTAACAAAGTACACCGTGTTCGCTAAAATATGAACAATAGCCTTTCGAAGTTAATGTACACGCGGGATATAAAACCATGAAATTGTGAAATCCTTTTTAAGAGATATATTGATTTCAACATTTTTCTGTATTTAATAAATTATTAGAGTAGAATGTTCACCGTTTTTCTCAAGGACACCATTACGGTAGTATCCATGCAACCCCGCCCCTCATTCCACCCCCACCACCCTCCATACCGTATTGATTAAGTTGTATATAGCTGCTAATGCGCAGTTTTAATCAAATTTGATTTATTTCATCATTTTAGAAGCGAGAGAAAAAAACAAAAGCGTGTACGCATAAATACATATTTCCTCTGTAGATATGTAAAATATTAAAAAAATCGGAGGCAAGTACTTTTTTCCCCCGAAAATTAACAAAGTACACCGTAATCGTTTAAATACGCCGAATCGACGTTCCAAATCGATGTTCGCACGGAATAAAATTGTGGAATTATGAATTCATTTATAAAGATAAATCGATTTCAGCATTGTTCAGTAGTTGTTATATTATTGATGTAGTATGTTAACAGTATTTATGAGAGCAACATTACGGTAGTATCCCTCCAACCCCGTGGGTTTCCCCCCTCCAACCCGTACACACAATACGTTGTGTATTGCTGAGAATGCGCCTTTTATTCAAATCGATTTATTTCGTCATTTTAGAAGCGAGCATTATTACAAAATCATATAGATACATCTCTCCTCTGTATATATGTAGAATTTCAATAAACGGAGACAAGTACTAATTAAGTAACAGGACCGTCCGACCCAAAGACGGCAACATTCATATTCATTAAGGAAAGACGACCGGCTACAGAAACAATTAAATAATTTCGTTATGTAAACACATATATTTAAAATGTATGTGTTCATGTATTTTACACTAATTATTTTTATCTATACATGCTTTGGGTTTATGTCAGAGTGGCCAATTTATTTTAACAAACAATGTTGCAACGGTATATCGAAAAATGAAATCAAGATGGCGGCAACATACGTTGCAGAGTTAATTTTCGAAATCAGAAAAAGCGATAAACTAATATAAGTTTAACAGGCAGAAAGAAGTATATTCTTTTAACTGTTCGTTTAAAACTGAGGGGGCGACTCGAGTTTTAAAGAAAGCAAGATTGGCATGTGTCCCTTTAACCAAGTAAATAAATAACTGACGAGTAACATACATGCTACTGTCGGTAACAAACATGATTATGTGTAGACTCGAAGATTTCATAACATAAACGTGGACATGACATTGTGTCAATGGAGCACTTGCCAGATTTGAGGTGTTGTGAAACACTGTACGCGTGAATCCAAAAAGTGCGGGTCGTTTATATTTATAGGGCATATATAGTTATATATATATATTTATATATATTATTCTTTTATATTTATATGGTCCCAGAACGCAGTCATACTCACTACTATATTGAAAGTAAATGCTGAATATACATGTGCGGTACGTTACGATTTGTAGTATTTGAAAACAGACATATTAAACATTTCCCTGAACATATATACTATATTCATAGAAGTATTATTTCCTGGAAAAAAAATACATGTTTGTTTTCAGCAGTTGAAATCTACTATATTCTGCGAATATTGCTACTTTAAAAATTTGAATACGTCTGTTTTCATCAAATAGCATGTTTTGTTTGTTTTAATATATATATTTTTTAATTTATGATTTAAAAAAAAAAATGATGATAGGAATATGTCTTACACACTGTTGAATCCTGTAATTTAACAACAAGTGGTTTGGTTCACAGGCGACAGTATCGGTTAACAAAACCACTTGTTTTACCGGATTCAACATTGTGCAAGAAAATATTCATATATTATACTATTAATATTATAACATGTGTGTTGTAACATATGCTTATCCTTGGAAAGTGGATGTCTGCAGGGAACTTGACCTTTTGCCTAAAAAGCAAACGATCATCCTCTTTCCACTGTCCAACAATAAAGTTTCATGAAATTTGCTTTAGGTAAGAGGAAAAACTGTGTGGGCAATACTTTTCATTTTCCGGTCATGGTAACGGACCTTTCAACTATTGACTTCAAAATAAACAGGGATTATCATTTCACCAAAGGCATTCAAAGTATGAAGTTTTATGAAATTAGCTTCAGAGAAAGTAATAAAGAGTTTGTACAAAATTTCGTCAAAATCCAACAAGTAGCGCAGACAAGATTTGTGACAGACGAACGGAAAGGCCAAATCTAATCTGTCTCACCTACCACTTTGTGGTGGAAGACATAATTATAAAGACAATATTTTAGTTCATATGTATACTTTATTAAGCAAATAATTGAGCGAACATAAACTTCAGCATTGACTCTGGCCAGTGGTGTACATGGAGTCTTCTTCCACATGACGTGCAGACTGAAAGAAAAGAAAGACATAGAATAAAAAGTTAAAAGTTAATATAAGTCGAGCAGAGTATTCAATTTGAATCAGGTGTTGCGAGAGGGAGCTAGAGAATGTTTAGGGGAATGGGACAGTTTAAAATTTAATTATTGTTTAACGCCTCATCAACACGTTGTTTAGGTTATTTCGAACCGCCCGAAAGAGAGGAGGAAAGATACATAGGCATCCAGGAACCCTGCCCTACGCTTACTACCGATTAGATACCTATGGTTCTTTAACGTGCTTGGAGGGAGGACAGACTCCGATACACAGGACCACCCGGTTTACGTTCCCATCAGACGAACGAGGCTAGCAGGACACATCGAAGTAACCCAGTGGCGCCAGTAAGAATTGAATCCGTGTTCACTGGATTCAAAGCCGATATGCTATAAACGTCCCTTGACCAAAACTGAGTAAATGGCACATCAAGTAAAGGGTCAATACATATTATATTGTGTATCATACGAGTATATGATTGAACTGACATGATTATAGAACCATTTTAATGTATGTTTCACCCAACAGTACAGCAAGAATCTATTATAAGGAAAGTTAAATCTGACAGAGGGTGCAATGTTTTAGAAGCCATTTTTACTAGAAGGGAATAAAATACAAGTCTGGCCAAAAATCTAAAATTGTTAAATTTTACACGTTTTGTTCATAGGATATTTTACTTTAATGACTTAGTAAGGTCATTTTACATGGGGAGAAAACATTAATATACAACTATTTATTTTCTCTCTCAAAACCTGGTGATGCCGCTAGTTTTAGAAATAAAACGTGATTAAATAGGGGAGTTGAGAAGACACTTTTGTAGATGTGTGGTCTGTTCTGATGTGAAAATGTGTAAAACAGACACAAGATTGGAAATTTGCTCTGTGTCCCTTTAATAAATTGAGGACCCATCACATAGACCAATTAGATGATGTTAAAGGGACACACGGCAATCTTGAAGTATTTATCAAGCTTTAACAATAGCATCTCCATTTGTTAACCTGGTAACATGTTAAATTTAAACCTGCTTGCATTAAAAGTTAAATAAATTATTATAGGTGCACTATTATCAACAGTAAGTAATGTGTAAAACAATTTCTTCTGAACTATTCTAATAAATAATATTAATGATGCAAACTATGCAGAAAAATTAACCGAACTCCAGAAGTTTTAAACAAATAAAGACTGCCTAGTGTCCCTTTAACACAACTTGTTTTCGCATGTATCCAGTACATGTAGTTTACACGAGCTCATATGACAATCACGCTGCACTATCACTGATTGTTTTTTTTTACTCTAACTTTGAACAGCACCGTGCAAGCATAACACAAGCTCCATTTAAAGAACTACACAAGTGCAAACAATTTTTAAAAAGGCTCTTACCTCTATATGATCCAATGGCATTTAATACGGCTTGACATTCTGAAGTCGTCAGTATCAATTCACTTAGAGCTGCCCAAGGGCACGATTCACATTTAAGACCTCTCTGAAAACAACATCAATCCAATGTCAATGATCAAACAGACATAGTTTATCCTTTGTTATACATAATGTAACATATTTAAAAAAGAAAAGATAAAATAACTAAAATGAATGAAGCATGAATACTACTTGTGCTCAATAACACGGTTAATGTAATAAAAACATCTCTCATCATTCATTATACATGTAAAATATAATGTAGCCCAACTGGAGATCCATTAAAAACATTGTTCCACTTTCACAGCATATTTCCAGCCCATGGAATAGTCATTTCTTTTAAGACACACTGGAGGCAAGCGTAGTAGCTACACCGCCTTAAAGGCTTTTAAGTGAAATGTACTTTCTCGAAATTGCGTTGTTTTTTTTCGCAACAGAATGTAAATAAATGTAAATTCAAAATCACTTCCTTGCTTCCAAACTTTACTGTACATAAATATGAATCTGACCGATTTCAGTCAAATGTCTATGGCAGATTACATTGTTTCAATGGTAGTTGTATCGGGTTATGTATTCACGAATGTGCGAGAAAATGGGGATAACATAACGATATAGAGACAACGCTAACTATTTACATTCATGCATCTGAGGGGTGGGGGTGGAGGGGGTTTCTAGTTTTCTTACCCCCTCCTTGTTTTCGGTATGCAAGCTCCATCTACCCCCACACTATCTACCGTACTTGGGTGGGGGCGGGGTGCGGGGGACATTGATAGCATTTCTACTAGCAATTGTTTTATTCCACGAAACGTTCTACAGTTTACAGTACATCCAGTTACTGGAAAGATCGGAGTACACAAAAAACACTTATAGTGATTATGAACTTTCTATTATACACTATACACTACTTTTTTAGGCACTGTATTTGGCCAATGCCTAAATATGCACGATCTAAAAGGGGTGTGTACTGTTTATTAACAAACACATTTTAATGACAAAACAAATACCTTGATCATGGACCTCCAGCAGCAGACAATAATCCCAAATCCAACTTGCAACAACATGTCAATTTCACGTGTCAAGTTATGTCACGGTGACCTGTCAGTCACCAACACTGCATCGTGTTGACACATAATGGGACGTTATTTCGTCCGGTAAGGTATTAGTGTTTACATAATCTACGGTATGAAACACTGTACGCGTGTTGTTAGACTCCATAGGTACCCGTAGTGCTCGCCGACGTAGCGCGCCCAATTTCGGGTGTAATAAAATGGCGTCTGATTTAATTGAAAATTCGTAAAATAGTCCGTAAAATACAAAGAAATAGTCCATGTTCGCGGAGTTAAAATGCGAACAGAACTGATATGTTATAGGTCCGTGGTGTTCCTACTGTAATGGGCCTAGTAAAGTTTTTTATATCTATTTTTAGTTGTTTTTTACAATCTTGGTTTGATGGATTTGTTTTCTACTTGTTATCTATAAGGTTAAATTCTTTTACTCGATTGTTTGACCTCAATATTTACAACAGGATTACAATCACAGTCAGTGTATGTTCTACGTGTCTGGATTTTATTTATTTTTTGAAAAATGCAACCTCAAAAGATAAACAATCTGACCCATATTTAACCTACAGTTTAAAAACATCAAGTCATGGTAACCTTCTTCTTACATTTTGAAGATAGAGAAATTGAAACTTGGCAAACACTATCTTTGAGTCTCAAGCTTGACTCGATTTCAATGTTCTGGAATTTTTATTTAAAATAAGTAGGTTAATGGCGTGTAATTAGATCAAGTAACTCAAAAATATGGTCATTTGACCTAGTAACATACTTTCTTAATTTAACGAGAGTGCAACATTAACAAGTGTTCAATGTAACCTTCACATGGAAAACTAGATCAAAAGTAGGTCAGTGTGACCTATAAATAATGTTTTATTTTGTTTAATGTAACGCCTTACACATTTGAACAGTGTAACAATGATCAAATGTGTGTCCCGTCGCCATCATATTGCCTTCAATAACGTGTGTGTATATATATATATATATATATAATACCAACGTAACACCAAGCTATCAGTTTATCGACTGATATATGTAATTAAACTTGGTAAATTTAAAGAAAGTATAACATATACATACCAGCAGTAGAACATTAATCGAGTTCAGTGAAGGCTATTTGTCAATCTATAAAATATCCAAGATTAGTAAATTTAAAGAAAATGATAATAAGAATAACCATTAAGACAACAAATTACCGATGAAAACGTATTATAAAATCTCCGATATGGCTATTTATCATCACGGGCTTTCCAACTGCTATGATCGTGGTGTTAAAAATAGATTAACGCCAATTTGTACTTTAAAATTACCAGTTTTCTGTCTATAATAATGTTATTTTTTTATTTTCACAATAGTGAAATAATTTATTGTTTGAACTAAATTTAATTGAATTTATCCCACAACTTCATATTCATATTTGTCCCCAGTAGTGGTTTTGAAGTAATGGCAAACGAAAACGAAAGTAGACCTAATCGGTAGTTCGTTTATACACAATATAAATATTATATCAAACATTTATTATTTTGTAGATTAGGGTCTTCAATCACATCGTTTGTTTCTGTTAATAATATATAGTGTGTGCTATCACTTAGAAACTAAACCCTAAACAACACTCCACCTTCTATTCAACATAAATTAGTTGCAATCGCTAGGATGTCAACAGTAAGGTACCGACTATTTTGATTTCTGTGGGGGCCTGGGATTTTTCCTGGAAAAATATTCTGGCCCTTGATTTGTTGAAAAAACATATCCTGGCTCTGACTTGAGGGAAAAAAATAAACAGTCCCTAAACTTGTTAGAAAAAACATCCAGCCTTCTCTCACATTCTTGGACAAAAAGAATCTGGCTGTGAGTCCAGTTAGAGTAAAAAAATAATCTGGCTCCCTCTTCAGTCTATGATCAATGTAGATCTACTCTATCAGCCACTGGATTCAACATGGAGATGTTTAATCACAATCTGGCTACATCCACAACTTCTGCTCAGAAGTGTATCTAAATCTCCAGTTGAAATGAGTTTAGATGACAGTGATAGCATTTATGGATGTAATAAATGTGATGTACATAGATCATGGTAGTAATAAATGTGGTATTCATTAGTCATGGTAGTTATAATTGTGATAAATGCGGTAGACACTGGCAATGGTGTAGTAAATGTGTTGTACATTGTATAAAGTGGTATAAAGTGGTCATGGTAGTAATTTGGTATGCATTGGTCATGGTAGTAATGAATATGAAATTCATATAAAGTCATGGTTATAATTAATGTGGTATACATAAGTCATGTTTGTAATAAGGCCATTATTTTTTTATATAAGTTTTACGAACCCTCCTACCACAAAATGAAATTAGATATTTTATTTTTCCGTAGGGAATTTGATATTATTTTTTTTACCTCCTCCCAGATTTTAATAGAACATTTCATTCTCTTCCTTTCAATAAAATAATTAAACTATGCTTTACCAAATTTTTATTTTTATTTTTTTCCCTTCCTCCTACAGCAATTCCCTTTCTTTATGGTTCGTAAACCAATAATAAAAAATAATTGCCTAAATGTGTTATACATTGGTCATGGTAGTATGTAAATATTGCAATCCTGTGAGGGTGACAGTGAACATTTGTCAACCTTCTATGGTTATTTATTTTTTATACTGAAAATATATGTTTGAAAAAGATATTTGGTTCTGCTAAATATTCCTTTGAAATAAAACATGAGAAAACATTGTTACTTCTGTATGTTCAAAATCACTATTCTCAGCAGCTAGAAAAAAAAATGCGGATAGTCCTTTGTGTTCTTTCGGCATCTTCAGCTGTGAACTCATGAGAAAACTTTTCAAATAATCTTCAGAAACTTGTGCAAGCTGTGTCCGCCATTTTGGTAAATGTTCACTGATTTTCATCATTTGCGCATGTATACATACTCCTACACTGTTCATCGTAGGACATCCCAATACATATAAACTTGCTTTGACTAAACAATCATAAGACAGTACAAATTATATGGGGTGGCATTACAAAAAAAGTCGAGCATTCAGTGACTCACTCCATGGAGACATTACAAGTGATATGAGATATTGCAAAAATGGTAAAATAACAGTCTCTGGAAATTTAACATAAGTATTTGACATTCATTATTAATAAATATGATATCAGTGGTCATGGTAGTAATAAATGTAGTATGCATAGCTCATGGTAGTAATACACGGGGTATTCAATGGTCATGGTAATAATGAATGGGATATTCAGTGGTCATGGTAGTAATAAATATGGTATTTAGTCTTAGTAGCCATGGTAGTTTTAAAAATGTTATTTAGTGCAATCAGTACTGTTATTCATTCGATCTTTGGAGATCGCTGAGCCCGATACTTATAGTTAGTTATCGGTGGTACATTTTCAATTTCTTTTGTTTTCTTACTTATTTTTGATTCGGTGGTTCCACTACTCCGACCGATAAAAGGCTCAGGGTATTGTTTAACCACTCATAGGATATGTTGTCTGCTTTTTATACGCAGGCTTCATAACCGCTGCTCCCAACTAAATTCCATTATGTTTATTTCGCTCTTCGGGGCATTTCATTTTATTAGATACTGGGACCATACGCCGTACGACATGGGGAAAGCGTCAACTCCATGTCCACCGCCATATGCATGCCATCTTCGGGATGGTTAAAATGTTGTGCTGTTGATTTTATGAATATTGAGTTCTGCTCAACCCGGGGCTAGAGGGTGTGAGCGGTAGCTAGCATATTTCACAACCGCTCATGAACAGTCTCAATCAAACCGAGACTGCAATATGTCGTATGTGTCGTGCTCGGCCGTTTCCAAAGGTCCATTATCATACTCTTTTTTTAGTAGCCATGGTAGTATTAAATGTGGTATTTAGTCTTAGTAGCCATGGTAGTATTAAATGAGGTAATTAGTCTTAGTTAGGCATGGTAGTATTACTTGTGGTATTTAGTCTTAGTAGCCATGGTAGTATTAAATGTGGTATTTAGTCTTAGTAGCCATGGTAGTATTAAATGTGGTATTTAGTCTTAGTAGCCATGGTAGTATTAAATGTAGTATTTAGTCTTAGTAGCCATGGTAGTATTAAATGGGATATACAGTGGTCATGGGAGTAATACTTGTGATATACAGTGGTCATGGTAGTATAAAATGTGGTAACGAGTAGTCAAGATAGTTATACATGTGATGTACTTTGAACATGTTAGTAATCAATGTGATATGCAGTGGTCATGGTAGTATTACAATACAAGGTTCCTGGTACTTGTGCGATGGACTTTGTGGATATCACCAACAAGTACATGGACTTAAGAAGCAGATTTAGCCACATGCAATGCCAGGTTACAGACAAACTATGCCTATATCCCAGTGTTAATAAGAATGGTATGGAACATGGTAGGCATTGCCCAGTACAAGACAATATCCTACACCACCAAACATACATACTTTAGAAGAGCAAAATGGCGCTCACATAGAAAGCAGACAAGGACAAGCATAACGAGCACATGGAGTTCATGATCCACCAAAATGGAACGATCCATATTAAACAAGAGCTGTAGAAAGGACAGCATGCTCCATTATTCAAAGTCAATTATTTTAAACAAGGCCACTGACACTTCTGTCTCACCAACCATGGTGCCAGTTCATTCACAAGGTCGTCTTAATTGTGAAGGTTAGGTGGTGGTGATGTGAGGGTGTAGGGGTACGGGGAGGGGTTGTCAGTAAACATATATACCAAATATCAAAGCAAGAACTTCAATACCTCAGAAAGCATATGAACTTGAAGAGGGTGGGGAGGGGAAGTGAAGTTTTACTGAATAGGAAAGAAACAGAATACGACACAACATTTCCATTGGGAGAGTCTAAGGTGGAAAGTATGTGTGTTTGTATAAGTTGGGTTGTGGGGCGGGGTGTTGGGAGGGGTTTGAAGAAAACGGGATGCAGACATGGTAACTGAAGAGAAACCCAGAAGAATAGAACAAATATTTGTCTATTTATCTGTGGTGATGGTGGTGGTGGTGGTGTAGGAGTGGGGAAGGTGCGGGGTTTATATGGCTAATGACATTTACAGGCTTGTCATTGTTATTTGATGTATGCAGCGAGTATCACTGAAATATAAGAAGCTGTTTAAAAAACTTTAACTGAAACTCTAAGTTGAAAGAAACTATCATCTGGCTAAAATGAAATAGAAAGATATGAAACATGTGTCTGTAAGTGTCCTTGGTGACTCTGATAACACTTGTCAAGCTTCTTTGAAAGAGATATATGACTAGTGGGTATTGAAATAAATGGACTTGCCAACAAATAAAATAAAAGAAATTCTATGCAAAAAAACAATAGCCTAGAAAGCCACAAGAAAGGTACTCAATGACTTGAGGGAAGCCAGAGAATAAACGGTGGTAAGTCTTCGTCCGTCGTCCGTCGTCCGTCCGTCCGCCCATCCGCCGTTCGTCCGCTCATCCGCCGTCTGTCCGGGAGAACGCATTGTGAGTCGAGTCCAACATTTTGCGAGGAGCATAGAGACAGGTATCAATCGAAAGGGTAATATCTTACATTTGTCGCAGTGCCTGTGTTCTGCCCTGGTTTTGGACGTGACAGGGTAAATTGAGGTCAAAGTTCATGACCTTTTTCAAAATATTTAATTGAAATATTGAATGTACATATTTGAAAGCCATTATTATTTTGGGTATGCACGAAGCATATTTCGGTCATAAGCAAACATAAGTAAAAGGCTCAGAGGTGAGCTGATATACGGTGATAAGTTTTCGTCGGTCGTCCGTCCGTCCGCCCATCCGTCCATCCGCAGAATATTTAATTGAAAAATTCAATGTACATTTTTGAAAACCATTATTATTTTGTTTATATATGAAGCACCTTTAGGTCACAAGTTAACAGTAGTAAAAGGATCAGGTAAAGAAGGATAAAAATATCGGACAGGGAAAGCAGCATTCAAGGACGACAGTCAACCACAAAACACAAAAACAAACACGCAAAAAGACAAACGAAAAGGCAAAAGTAATAAAAAATGCAAACGACATCACAAACACAAAAGGGTTGACAATAGGGCTACCGCCTTGGAACGGTCAGTGGCAAAGTAGGCCACTGGGGGTTTAAATCGGTTCTAGGGTGCACCAAACCTCACACTTACCCTACTGTCAACCCATTAAAACAGGACAGTGTAAATAAAGAAATCCCCGACATGATTTAATCTCTAACCAACAAGGCAGCACCAATAGGCAATATAAGTAAAACACAAATATGCTCGTGTAAATATAATACAAAAAAACAATAGCCTAGAAAGCCACAATGAAGGTACTCAATGACTTGGCAGAAGCCAGAGCAACAAGAGAATAAACCAGTAAGGGCACGACAGGAAAGATTATAGACAAACATCAAACGCCACCGTCCCAATGGGCTTTAGATAGGCGTCATCATAGGGTCCACAGCCTGTCCGGTCATCGTACAATTAAAGAGGAAAGCATAGTGGCTAATGTACGGTGATAATAATTCTTCGTTCCATGAATTGCGAGTCGAGTTCACAATGTTGCGAGCAGCGAAGAGATCACTCAAAATGGTATTCTCCCGCCTTTGTCGTGTTCAGCCCTGATTTTGGGTGTAATCGGGGTAAATTGAGGTCAAAGGTCATGACCTTTTTTTTCACAATAATTAAATAAAAAAAGTACATGTAATTTTTAAAAGCATATTTATTGTGTTTGTATATAAAACTACTTCCGCTAATAAGCTAACATGAGTTAAAGGTTCATAGGTGAGGTAATAAATAATGATAACCCTTTTTCCTTATCCGTCCGTCCGTCCGTCCGCACATCCGCCGTCTCGTCCGTCAATTCACCGCTGTCCTTACGGAATATGTTGACCCCTTGACGAATTTTCGAGTTCAACATTTTGAATGTATCATAGAGACAAGTATCTCTCGAAAGGGTATATACTTGCCTTTATCGTGGTACCCACGTTTAGTTCGTTCTGATTTTGGATGTGACTGGAGTAAATTCGTGTCAACGGTTTCCCTGTTTCACAAGAATGAAATTAAAACAAATGAATGTAACATTTAAAAAATATTATGTCAATTTTATTTATCAATCACCTTTCGTGTATTATCACATGAGCCAAAGGCTTAGATGAACTAGTATACAGTAATCACTCCTCGTTGGGCGTCCGTCTGTCCGTCCGCTCATATGCCATCTCTCCGCCTTTTGTCTTGCAAGGCGAGGTAATCTTTTTTCATTCATTCATTCATTCATTCATTCATTCATTCATTCATTCATTTATTTATTTATTCATTCCATCATTTATTCATTCATTCATTTATTTATTTATTCTTCATTCATGCATAACTTTACATAATTAATATATTTATTCAACCAAAACTTATTTTGCTAATGTCCTTGTCTTTTATACACACATAATATTCATATCTGTTGTTAAGTTTACACTGATTCATAAGGTCGCTTGCACCAAATGTTTCTTTGATAATGAAATAAATAATTATATTTTAAGGAATTCATGGTTTACGTTTAATATAACAGTTTCCACAGAATATGGACACACTGTTTCATATTGCCAACCTTTAAGTTCTAACGACATTTGTTTTCATTTTAAGTTATCCTAACTCGTTCAGCATAGGTTGGATAATTTGTTAAAAAAGCAAATTAAACACAAAACGTTTTGTAGATTTAGCGATGATGTAACCTCCGTCTGTAATAAGTTTTAGTCAAAGATTTGCAAAGGTGCTGATATTCGCTGCAGAATAATACATGTTTATATTTCCATTATATCATATGTGTAAGTTAATCAAGAATAGTGTGCATATCCCCAAAAATCACAATGAAGACAGCGTTGGCTATTGATAGTTCAGCAAAATATATTCATGACGTTACTGTTAACTAGCATACTCGTCGTTCAACAGACATAACTGTTACAATAAAAAAGACTGTTTTCCTTTAATACTAGTGAGCAGACATCCCACGTATGCTATTTATGTTTTAAAAACGCATGACATTTTCCCCATAGTTGGCTTGCTTACGGTTCTAACAACATTGTATAAACAATATTCTTACATGCTATGTTTTTCATAGAGAAGTTTTTATTAAAATTGCGACAAAATATAGATATATACCATGAAATATAAAAGCAAAATAACACAAGAAACGTGGAACTTCCACGAAAAACATGTTTTCCATTTGAAATGCTATAACAGTACCGGTAAGATGAACATAAAGTTTAAAAAGTTGTTTTTTTTTCTACAAAAAAAAGCAAATTACATAAATGAAGTTGTTGAAGTTCTAGTATTAAAGTGATATAAACAGTGTACATTATGGAATAAATAGACTGACATAGTGAATCACGAACATAAATGCATACACAGTAAATGAGGACTGCAAAAAATGAAATGATTTGTTAGTAAGGCAAAGCTACATACACAGCAAGATTCATTGCAATATCTCATTCCTAACTGAAGTAATTGAGCGGAAATCTTTTTTTATATAGTATATGTGTAGTAACAGTTAACTTGAACTTGACACCAAATTCAATCTCAAGCTTCCTTTCCATATAAGGTATCTACACAGCAAGTGTCTTTCCAATATCTCATTCTCAAAAATGTATTGAGCTGAAACTGATTTTTATTTTTAGTAACAATGACCTTGACCTTTACCCCAGTGACTCCAAATGCAATCCCAAGCTTAGCTTTCAATATAAGCTATCTACCCTGCAAGTTTCATCGTAATACCTCATTCCTAACAAAAGTTATTGAGCGGAAACTAATAATTTGAGGAAAACCTCGTTAAAACTGAAAATCATTACTGCGATACTAATTCTAATGTTATTTACGTATATTACGCTTTTCACAAATGCAGTGCTTAACAGATCATCCACGCAGTACCGGTTAGTTGAAGCCTCTCCAGAGACAGGGTTATAATATATAGGCATCCGGGAATTCTTACTAATGGATAGTAACATTCTTATCGTTCTTTAGGTGTAACACACCCATTGATTGTTGCATTGAGTTGTGTGTGAATTAAAATTTAAATGCCATGTTGTCATTCATATCTGGGCCCAATTTAAAAATGAATAACTTACATTCTCATCACAAATGACATATATGCTGCCAAAAAATCCACAGAAAAATGGGGGCCGTGTATCTTCTAAGAAAGAACTTGTCTCATGAATGAATGGTCCCTTTAAAAACATAAACACTGAGATGCCATAATATTGTATTCATACACTCATTTCCATATAAGCAAAATAAATTCAAAACTCACAATTTTAACATGGCAATGCTTGAAAAATGTAACAAATAGATCAACAATGTGATATAAACCAAAAATAGCACTTTAAATTAGTGAAAATGCCTTATTTTACAAAAAGAAATGAGAATTATTTATTGACGCCATTATGCGACTACCCCAGGCCGACACTTCCTGTATTGCAATGGATGTGCTACACCTTTAACGTGTTCAAGAAGGATATACTCCGATAAACGGAACAGTCAGGTTTACGTACCCATCTGACAAACGAGGCTGGGGACGTGTGTTGCTTAAGAACATTCCAACGAAACGTGTTTCGCATGTGAAGCTTGAACCAGGGACCGCCAAACCGACACCCATATAACATATCAGATATTTATTAAAGGTACCAACAATAGATTTTTCTTATCCATTGGCATTCCTTGTATTGGCATTCCTTATCAATTGGCATTTCTTATCATATGACTCTATAAAATACCATGTTCAATTTTGAATTTTCATTTAACAAAATCGTAAAATGGGAGCCTCCAGCTTTGCATCAGGATGTCTCGTAACTTTCAAAATCAGGACCTTATACGGGTTCTATTCTAACATTGAACGTTTATTTATTCCAAATGCATGCATTAAAATGTTTTAACAGTATTTTGGTCGACATGAAAACTGCCAGGAAAATAAAAATATTTTCAAACTTTAAAAAAGTAATTTCAGAACCACGTTAATAACGGTAATAACGTTAACGTTATCTGGGGTATTTACAATAGTTAGCAATCCAAACTGGCATTAATATAAAGATATTAAATTCATCTTTAACGTATCATACACCAATGTATAAATTGTGTTATCTTATAAATATGAATTGAAAACTTAAATCTATCACGGTAAATTTTAATTTTCACCTAACAAAAAACGTGAAAAAGGGTCACGACCTTTAACCCCGATTTTCTGTCAGAGCTGAACACGGGTACCATGAGAAGGGCCAGGGTTTTGGTAAAACCTTTCCAATGATACCAAACACTTTGCTCCTCGCAAAATGTTGAACTCGAGCCTTAACTAGAGCAGATAGGCTAAAGTGGCCTCTAGACTAAATTGTTTGTGTTATTTCATTCAATAAAGCTGTCTTGAGTCGTTTCGATTTGTTGCGTGAATGGCTGTTCTAAGTTGTTTTGATTTTGTGGCCCGAATGTTAGTCCTAAGTTGTTTTGATTTTTTTGCGGGAATGGATGTACTGAGTTGTTTTGATTTTGTTGTGGGAATAGCTGTCCTGAGTTGTTTTGATTTTGTTACGGGAATGGCTTTTCTGAGTTGTTTTGATTTTGTTGCGGGAATGGCTGTTCTGAGTTGTTTTGATTTTGTGGCCCGAATGTTAGTCCTAAGTTGTTTTGATTTTTTTGCAGGAATGGATGTACTGAGTTGTTTTGATTTTGTTGTGGGAATAGCTGTCCTGAGTTGTTCTGATTATAGTGCTGGAATGCATATGTTGAGTTGTTTTGATTTTGTTGCGGGAATGGCTGTTCTGAGTTGTTTTGATTTTGTTGCGGGAATGGCTGTTCTGAGTTGTTTTGATTTTGTTGCGGGAATGGCTTTTCTGAGTTGTTTTGATTTTGTTGCAGGAATGGCTGTTCTGAGTTGTTTTGATTTTGTTGCAGGAATGGCTGTTCTGAGTTGTTTTGATTTTGTTGCGGGAATGGCTTTTCTGAGTTGTTTTGATTTTGTTGCGGGAATGGCTGTTCTGAGTTGTTTTGATTTTGTTGCAGGAATGGGTGTTCTGAATTGTTTTGATTTTGTTGCAGGAATGGCTGTTCTGAATGTGTTTGATTTTATGGCGGTAATTGCTGCCCTGAGTAGTTTTGATTTTGTTGCGGGAATGGTTGTTCTGAATTATTTTGATCTTGTTGCGGTAATGGCTGCCCTGAGTTGCTTTGATTTTGTTGTGGTAATTGCTGCCCTGAGTTGTTTTGATTTTGTTGCCGGAATGGCTGCACTGAGTTGTTTTGATTTTGATGTGAGAATAGCTGTTATGAATTGTTTTGATTTTGTTGCGGTCATGGTTGCCCTGAGTTGTTTTGATTTTGTTGCTTGAATGGCTGCCCTGAGTTGTTTTGATTTTGTTGCGGGAATGGCTGTTCTGATTTATTTTGATTTTGTTGCGGTAATGAAAACCCTGGGTTGTTTTGATTTCGTTGCTGGAATGGCTTGGCTGCCCTGAGTTGTTTTGATTTTGTTGCGGGAATGGCTGTCCTGAGTCATTTTGATATTGTTGCGGGAATGGCTATATTGAGTTGTTCTGATTTTGATGTCAGAATAGCTGTCCCGAGTCGTTTTTATATTGTTGCTGACATGGCTTTCCTGTGTCTTTTTTATCTTCTTGCGGCGGGAAATGTTGTAGTGAATAGTTACATCGTGGTATGGATATGTCTGTCCCGAGTCGTTTTCATTTCGTTGCAGGAATGTCTGTCCGGCGCATTGATATCTTTGCGGAATGCGTGACATGTCGGGATCAACCACACCTGAAAATTACATGTTGTTTTTTGTAAAATATACAAACATGATATTTCAATACGGATATCTTGTATACCACCGTTCTCATTCTACTTTAAACCCGGTTTAACTACTCCTCTACTTGTTTGACTTTTATTTTTTCAGTCAATCATTACATTAAAGAAACCATAAAATTACTTTGCTGTACAGAACTATCTATCAAGAAATACATTCATATCATTGCCCCCAAACTACTTTATCTCTCACTCTGATTCATGTTCAATATGCCAGATCAACATGTACGGTATGTGCAGGCTGACCAGGGTTTACACTGTTCGTCACGCAGTAAGAATGTTTTCCATATCATTTTATATTTTAAAAAAATCCGGAAGGATTGAATTCTAATTTTAGCAGACGACATTTGAAATTTGGTGGCGAATAGGGCTTAAATGCGTATGTGCTAGTTTGATTATATGTGTTCTTTATACAACCGCATGTGTGTAACTATAATTCCATCGTTACTGAAAATGTGTGTTTGCCTGGTCCATGTTCTCTCTAGAGGCAAATGATGACTGTGTACCAAATGATGACTTACCAAATGATGACTTTGTACCAAATGATGACTGTGTACCAAATGATGACTTACCAAATGATGACTGTGTACCAAATAATGACTGTGTACCAAATGATGACTGTGTACCAAATGATGACTGTGTACCAAATGCGTGTTTACATTATTCAATACTGAAACGGGAAATCCTCCGGAAGCAAACGACACAACTAAAAGAATAAGGTAGCAGACCCGGTTCATTGGAGGTAACGTAAGAAGCGACACCTATCACCGGTGACCCCTATGGAAAATACAAAATGCATATACTACATGTATGATCTAGCTGAATATGTGGTTCTTCGGTCAAACATTTCTGAAATTTGAATGAAACCTCATATCAACATGGGATGTTCTGTATCATATATTTTACACTGCAGATGTATGCAAAGAAAAACATATTTTTCATATTAAAAATTGCCTAAAATTAAGAAGAAAAATAGAATTGTTTTCTGTTTTCCTTTTGTCTCTATGTCCGTGAGATTTCAGGGGAGATAATAGAGGATAATAAATGTGTTACACGATGCGACGCGACGTTACGGACAACGTGATTCCTGTATAGCCCGACCTCACTTTGTGAAAGCGGCGGATATAAAAACACACCTGCGCTATGAGACTCCTTTAGAGAAGCGTTTTATTTTGTTTAAAAAAAGAACCAACATATGTCTCTTAATAGTGGGGCAGATTGGTGAAAAAAGTGTGCATTGTTTGATAAAAGCACCAAAATTTGCACATAGCTAGACAATACCATACTGGAAAAATCTGGCTATGGACCCACGCCAGATTTTTTAAAATGGCCGACATTTTCAAAATGGCCGCCAGATGTGTAATAAATAATCAGCTGAACCTATATGTATCAAATGTTAACAACATATAATATTATATTATGACAATCGCAACAAATTCCGCAAAATGATAGGCAAAGGGTCATGAAATACAATCTGGGTATATTTTAAGTTCAAAATGGCTACCGTTTTCAAAATGGCCGCCAAAACGTGTTGAAAATAGTAAAAAGTATAACTTGTTTAATAGTTGTTTGTAAGAAATTAATTAACATGTAGAATTTGTTCACTCAGTTTTCTTGGCATAGTATTTGTTTGTTAATATTGCAATAAAGAGTTATTTGCAGGCACCCTATGGTTAATGTGTTAAGGGATTTACAAGTTTAAATCAAATTTCACTTCGGATTTACTCTACGTTTTCTCCAGCCTTTTGGGATTTGTGAAGGGTACTAAACTAATTCTGTCGGTTCATTATAAAATATATTTATAAAACCCTAAAATACATTGACTTGGTAAACCTTATTTATAAGACAAAACAAGTAAACAAAACCTAAACGCGAAGACATTTTATGCTAACGGATTAACTGCGTATAAACTATATAGTTGCCGAGCAGAAATGAAATTGGTCTGAAAGCATATGTGAAGATCATAATGGCATTTTGCGTTGAAACCTTCGTATTTAAAATGGAGGCACTTAAAACAATTTGAGACTTGTTTGAAGACAATAGATGGACCAGTGCCCTTGTGGCAATTATGACACTGCAGATAAACACATGCATCAGGGAATGCTCATCACATGTGGTAAATCGGGCTTACAGTTATTTGAAGTGTGAGCAAGGTAAGCCTTAGACCATTGAATATTGCACATGACGATCATAAAGAGAAACCAAAAGTTCGCAATTGCAGTACTGTTCAGTTACGCTTTAAATCTTAAAATTAGTCATCTCTGTGTGTGAGATAAACGTCATTGGTGTTGTCTCACCAATACCCAATAAACTAGCTCACAAGCAGAAATATAAGATTGTGAAAGAAAATTAAGATGCTATAGGTGCTGTAAACACATCACAGCTTCCACACTGGATGATCTCTGAACCAGATATGGTCTGAGTTATCTGTTAATTTCAGTTATTACAATAATTCATCAGGCGCTATGAAAGAACTCTGATCTTTTCCATCATGAACTAGTTAAAGATGTTCGTAAGACAGTTTGAGTGACACAGCAGAGGAATTAGAAAATATATTCAAGGACAATATTGAGGGTTTACTGGTACTTGACTTACGTTAAATAGACGAGTCTCGTGTAACGGAAATTGCAACAAATAGGTAAATTATGTAATGCAAAGCATGACACGTTAGCAACAGAGCTTATAGATGACATAATAAAATCAAAAACTACTGCCATAGACACACTATTTTATTAAACACACATCAATAACAGTCGAACATCTTAATAAATGAACGTAGGGGTCAAGCCCGTAAAGTCCCAAAATGTCAGTTTATCTTGTATACAGTATTATTTTATCTAAAAAACTTGCTAAACTTTTTTTCCGTCAGTATATGTATTTTATTAGGTTCCGATTAACGGCAGATTAGGTGTCTCACCAGCCTTTTCTAACATTGGGAAAAAAAAGGATTTTAATCAGACTATACGAGCTGCCTTAAAATGCATTTTAATGCTTGCAAAACATTAGTAAGTATGATTATCAAGATCTTTTACACATTGTTGAATGTTCCAAGAAACAACAAGTCCATGTCACCAATTGATGTAGCTCGTTTCAAGCACACCTGCCGAGTTGTTTAACAGGTTGTAATTGGACATGGCCTTTAGGTCCACCTGTGAAATGCCTACTATGGTGACTGCGGTTGGAAGAAGATATGTTGAAGCCATTCTCGATAACACTACCACAGGCATCAGCGTTTGCAAGGGACTGATTAAATGTAGATGTCAAAGAGACGAGTGTGTTGCCAACGAAGTGTCAAAGCAGGAATGATGTATACTGTCGTTTAAAAATGGGACGTTGGTTACTGTGACTGTGATTAAGAAAAAATTTACCTTTCGGATCATAAATAGTAAGATTAGATTAAATTTAATGTTAGCTCTCATATTGAAAATGTTCAAATGATATGACCACTTATTATATTTGAGTCTGTGTATATAACAAACTTCTTTTTGATTTTGTTTTCTGATAGTGTCTTGTTATTTAATTATTTTTTTTAGTTTCTGTCAGGAAACCCGTTTAATTCCCCGTCATAGGTGTGTGGTGGTCGGGGAGCCATCCCCCAGTCACACCGTACAATAAACATGTATTCAATATATACATACACAATTCAGAATATTAACATGTAGAACTAATATTACGGCGCTATTTCATAAAATAAATACATTGCTTGATTAAATCATAATGCAAGTGGAAAGTTAACAACTCAGATTTATTTTCTAAATTCTATATATCATGCTTATGTTAATACCATCCTCTTGACGAAACGAAATTCAAGAAGAGAATTAGCATGTCAGTCATTGGATATTATATATCATGCTTATGCCAGTACCATCCTCTTGACGAAACGAAATTCAAGAAGAGAATTAGCATGTCAGTCATTGGATATTATATAGCATGCTTATGCCAGTAACATCCTCTTGACGAAACGAAATTCAAGAAGAAAAAATAGCATGCCAATCATTAATCATTTTTAATCATCACATGTACATATTTTTGACAATCTATAACTGTTTTATATAATCAATTGCTGTCGTGTTTTCACACTTCATGTTTTGCCATATAAAAAGGTATTTTATTGACTGCTTTATGTGTAGCAGTAGGAAGTCAGAGCTAGGAGATTTATTCTCGAACTTGTGAATGTTCCTAAATTTCCATATTCGTTTTTGAAGTTTATGATTTCTAAATCAAGATCCAGTAATTCAAATATATCTTGGGAAATAGATTCTATATAATTCCATACTTGTTTAATTATGTCACAGTTAAAAAATAAGTGGATGAGCGTTTCTCTTTCCCTTTTGCGTATATTACATAATCCATTAGATAAATTCATAAAGTAAAGTTTATGCTCTGTAAATATTGTGTTGTGTAAAAAATTCCATTGAAATTGTTTAGCTTTCCTGGATGCAAAAGAATAGCGGATATTCATCCAGACAATGTCCCATTGTGTTTCATTTAGTGCTAATTTTTGCTCCCAGTTGATTTCCGATTTTAGTTTTGAATCTGTTTTTGAATTTAATACCTTTTTGATCTGTTTATTTTTCAGTTGGCCTGGTAATAGTATTTTATTTTCATAATTTAAGACATGTGTCTTTTCCATATTCAATGGTGACTGCTTTCCTGGGGAGAATTCTCCTGATATCATAGCGTTTAGGTATTTACCTGGTATTGCAATTTATATTCAATTGCATTTACTTGGTATTGCAATTTATATTCGATTGAATTTTTGAACGATGAAAGATAGGTGATTTCAAAGTCATAGACCTCATTCGTGGGCATATTTCTCATAAAACAGCAGAAAAACAGAGTAAAAACCACGTCCAGTTGAGAAAATTACACTCGTCGATTGACTTATGACAATTCTACAGACCACATTTTTCAATATATTTCGAAACCAACACATGAAACAGGAAGGGAAAACATTCCTACATCGTACCACATTCCCCGATTTTTGAAAAAGATCGAGTTAGGGCCGAAAAAAACGAAAATATTAAATTCACACTTACCGTTGCTGCTTCAATTTACTCTCCGCAACCGCATCGCACCTCTTTTTAGAGGCGGTTGCGGAGTCTAGTAGGCGTGTAAGTATACTTTGATATAAGGACCCCCCAGTTCGCAGTGTGATGAGACAAGGTCAGTGGAACTGGATTCTGCGACAAGCTTTACACGCTTACTAGAATTAGACAACCCTACGACCTTAAGTTGAGTCAAGGGGGAAGTGGTGTCGACAACATAGACATTACAAATGATTACAACACTACACTCACGGTTTGTTTAATATATACTTATTCTTGATGCGACACCTTTCGACAATTTATTCTCTAATAGACGAAACAACAACAACATATTGATTTAGAAAGTTTTGTGGAGCAATCATTAAGTCTGCGTCATTCATCACCGTTGATAGTATTTGATGTATCATTTAATGTTAAATACACTTTGCATTGCGTAAGCTAATACGGTAGTCGTCGACATTGTTTTACATGATGTGTGTAAAATGACCATACTTCCTCTCTAAACTGTTACTTGCCGCATACATATAAACAGTACACTGTATCAAACCTGTTCAAGAGACCAATTCTATACAGGGACTACCTCCTCTATAGTGGGGCAGATTGGTGTCATATATTAGTTTCCTAATTTGAGCCCATTCCGATATCCAGTTATGCCGGAATTTGAGTTTACGGAAAAGATCTTGTTCTTGAATAAAATAGTTCTTGAATAAAATAGTTTCTTTGTTCATCCCAAATATCTTTAAGAGAGTGTATATCACTCTTTAAAAAGGATTTAAAGAATAGTGGTTTGTTATTAAATGTCATTTCATGATTTCCAAACAGTCGGAGACTGCAAACTAATGTATTTGGTGTTTCGAATTTCCTAAATGATATCCACGCCGAAATTGCATTCCGATAAAATTCTGTTAATTGTAATTGATTTGTTAATCCTTCGACAGAAGAGCAGTTGCACAGGAAATTATTGTTGTTATTAGTGTCTTGTTATTATTGTTTATTAAATCAACAAATGTAATTTAAGGTCGTAATTAAATCTAATTCCGATAAATCGGAGATGAAAAATATTGTTTAAATATCCCTTTATTTTTCCGATATTTTTTCTCCAAGCGTTTAGAAGACTCGGCAAGCTTGATATTTTGTTATAACCTGCGGCGTCCCATTAGTTTTGCTACTGCATATGCATGTTTTAAAATCAGTTTTAATAATTATGTAAACAGTTCAAAGCAAATTAGTTTTACATATTGTTCATTAGGGAATATATTGCACCAATAATATATTAAAACTTGTAATAGAATAACCACGAACAATTAAAGGATATGCAAGTCAAATTGATATTGTATTAATCAATTTGGATGCTAGATAAATAATTCAAGATTGTTGCGTCTTAATCTTTAATAGTGTTTTACCAAGTCAGTGGATGTATACTTACGAGTTATTATAAACTAAAAGCCGCTAAAAAAGATGAGACTGAAACTTAAACACACTTTAGAAATGCTTAAGGCTAAAGACAACTAAGACAAAACTAGAGTCAGAGTTGGCATAGTATGTATACATGTGTAAAACCCCTAACCCCTGAAGTAGAGGGGTGTATCTAACATCTATTTCTTGAACTATAGTTATACACATAAATATATCAAGACAACACCGTTGTAAAACACAACAATATTTTGATTGCTTTCTAAAAATAAATAAAAAAATGCGTTTTTTGGCGGCCATTTTGAAAATGGCGACCATTTTGAAGAAAAAATATACCAAATTATATTGCATATTTTATTGTCTATCAACTTCTTGAATTTAGTGTATTTACAATAACAAGTTTTGATGAAACCAATTAATTATGGGCTTCATTAAATTTTTATGGAATATTTGGCAGCCATTTTGAAAACATGGTGGCCATTTTCAAAATCTGAGGTGGGTCCATAGCCAAAAATGTTAAGTAGAGTATTGTCTAGCTATATGTCAAGTTTGGTGATTTTATCACAAAATGTATAATTTTACCAATATATGACACCAATCTGCCCCACTTTAATGTACTGTTTATATGTATCCGGCAAGGGCTATTGGTACTTTGCGGAACGGAAACAAGATGGAGGCACCAGAAGGGGTTTAATAATAATAATGATATACTGATATACTATTGTTATGCAAATCTGTGTAGAGTACTTAACTTTAGACTTAAGGGATATATACAAGTGTTATTACATCCTTGCATGAAGGAAAAAATACATCATCAATTCAAATGAGGTAATGTATTTATGGTTCCGTTCCGTTCCGTTAAATACCAATACCCAGGGGGGTAATGGTATTTAACGGAACGGAGCGGAACAAGATTAAAACTGGATTTATTTTACTGATCGGCAAACTGTGTCAAGTAATAACAGTATTTCCTGTATAAGACATCAGTGGAAATGTTTCTGCTTTCAGGGGTATCTGTTCAGTATATGTGTAAACATGACTAGATATGCTTACTTCCGCATTCATTCGTGTTGATTCTCCAGAATATCAGAATATCTATTGATATGCATACGTATGATTTAATGGGTATATGTAAGTGTTATCACATCATTGCACGAAGGAAAAAAGACATCATCAATTCAAAAGAGGTAATGTATATATGGTTCCATTCCGTTCCGTTAAATACCAATACCCAGGGGGGTAATGGTATTTAACGGAACGGAACGGAACAATTTTAAAACTGGACTTATTATACTGATCCTAAACATGACTATATATATGCCAACGTTCACATTGATTCTGCGACAGAATTATACTAAAACTTAATAGGGCATATTTCTTTATAATTACAATATTGCATATGATTCCGTTCCGTACTTATCGGAACGGAACGGAACTTGAAGAAAGCGCCACATTTATTATGCTGATAGACAAGATAAACTAAGTACTGCCAACAAAAGACATCAGCTGAAATGTTTCAGCTCTTATTCATATTTGGTCAGTGTATGTGTTGTAATCTCATTGATTCTGCTCCAGAATATCAGAATTGCTATTGATATGAAGAACAGAACAGAACATA
Organism: Cyrtodaria siliqua; assembly: GCA_037043455.1. Lineage (NCBI taxonomy): Eukaryota > Metazoa > Mollusca > Bivalvia > Adapedonta > Hiatellidae > Cyrtodaria > Cyrtodaria siliqua. The sequence continues at coordinate 117,950 of JAWPHD010005710.1, read as the reverse complement.
CATTTTATTGAACTTGTACATACGTACATCGTTACACACACACGCTCGCATGCGTGCGTGCGTGCGCACGCGCGCACACATATATATATAAACATATTTTAATACAATTAAAGTCGAGTGAATTTTACGAAAATTACTTTTTATATCGACATAACGAGCGATCGTGACAGCAAACAACGAATAATGAGAATGAATACACCAATTTTAATATTCAAAAGGGAATTCCTTACAGAAAATGCCTTACTTATATATATATATATATTCTTATCCTGTGACTGGAGTAATTCAAAGAAGTTAAAGATGCTTGGCCTCTTAAAATAATGCTGCTTAGTATACATTTTACGGATTACTGTGTAGCAAGAGCACAAAATGGTGCTCGTCTCCTATATCTAAACTATTATAACATAGACAATATCTTTCATTTCTAGGTATTCTATTTCTAGCATGCCTACCCGTTTGAATTCTTAACGAATGAGCTGATATTCGATTTGGTCTCAGATTACATGGTAAAATATGACTTAATTGTATGATTCATAATTAAAAGTGGGTTTACAATTATCATATAATTCAAGAACACCACTTGATTCTTTATCTACAAACCAACTTGTATAAAACAATGACTCACTCTTTGTTTAAACAAGCTTATAAGTATTTAAAATCAAAAGAAATTGGATCATTCCAGACATTTATAAAGCCATATTTATTGAGCATCCTTTTTATATTCGATACACAATTTCGAAATAAATAATTTATTCCTTCCAACGTTTACATTGGCTTGGAGGTCAGATGCAAGAAAAATATTCCACGAGGAATTTATTAAACGATAAAATGTTGGAAGGAATAAATTATTTCGATTCTAACCTGATGTGACTTATTTATATCAGAAAGAACATTCTCAGTTTCTTAAAAAATGAGCGTATATTAATTAAAATGTACATAATCTTTGGTTAATAATTTACAATGAATCGACTTTTATATGCGCGTTAGAGGGATTATCGAGAAGTAATTTGATGCACTGAAATGGACTAAGGCAATGTGCAGCATGGACTAAGGTGATGTGTTGAAATGGACTAAGGCAATGTGCTGAAATGGACTAAAGTGATGCACTGGGACTAAAATGATGCACTGAAATGGACTAAGGCAATGTGCTGAATGGACTAAGGTGATGTGCTGAAATGGTCTAAGGCAGTGTGCTGAAATGGACTAAAATGATGTGCTGAAATGGACTAAGGTGATGTGCTGTGCTGAAATAAACTAAGGTGATGTGCTGAAATGGACTAAGGTGATGCGCTGAAATGAGTTGTGTTGAAATAGACTAAACAGTTTGTAAAAATTATTGATATATTGAAACAGTTTTTATAAGCCCATAGGGACGTATCATGTTGCGGCGTTGTCCGTATGTCCGTCTCTTTGTTTGTCTGTCCACTGAAGGCCCATACATCTCTGATTCATAATCTATATCCGTTCGAAAAAGGTTAAACCCTGGAACTTAACAAGTTGCTTTTTACAAGTGATTTTGGCTTATAACTTTCAAAGTATTTCAACAATGAAGCTCTGATTTATATTTTGAATTATTTCCCATTGTAAAGAGGTTTAACGTGGAACATAATCTTGCCAATTACTTTCAAGGTATAAGTTCTACAACAATGCAACTTTTTAAACGTCTTCAGCATGATCCATTGAATAAATCTGAAAAAGGCCCATAACTCTCTGATTAATGTTTTTAATTATTTCTCTTTGAAAAAGGTTTAACTTAATCTTGCCAATAACTTTTAAAGTACATGTTTAAGGTCTACAACAATGAAACTTTGTACAAATTGTATGGCCCAATGAATACATCTTATAACGGCTCAAAACTCTGATTCATATTCTTTTAATTAGTTCCCTTTAATAAAGTTTAACCTAGAACTTAACCTTGCCTTTTACAATTGATTGTGGCAAATAACTTTAGGTCTACAACAATGAAACTGTGTACACATATTCAGCATGGCCCAATGACTTGCAAAAAATGAAGTATGATTTCTCCCTTGTCAATTGTTGAATTTTATTTATGTATTGTAAATCCAGTTTTTCAAAAGATAATTATAAACAATTATTTTGTTTTATTTTAAACAATTATTTTGTACAGAATTGCTTTCCCGTAACAGCTGCCCCGTGTGGTTCTGGGAGCCCCGTTTGGTTAGTGTGCAAAGAATAGCCTTAGGGCCACTGCAGATCCCGTTGAAAGGGAAGGCAGGGGGGTAGAACCCCCCAAATACATGTTCATTCTATCATTTTTTGTCATGCTCATTAAAGGTCTTCATCATGACACCTGCATTGTTTCAGGTGCCATCTCACTCATATCACTAGAGCAGTTGCAGAAAAACAATAACGTGGCTCCAGCGTAAATGGAATGTCTACAATAGAATTTGCAGCAACTCTGCAGTTCAGGCTGAGAAGGTTCTAGGCCCGTTCTCCATATTTTATCTCGATGTACATGGAGGTTGAACCTGGCATGTTAATTCCTGTTAAGTGCCATATAACCTTTCATGTGTTGGTGCACCTTAAAACCCCAATTCAATTCAATTCCATAACAGCTACCACTTTGCAGGTGACACAAGTGTTCTGGAAAACCCTTCTTAAATGTATTCATGCTATAATGTAATTATAAACATACATGCCCTGAATCGTGTGTATGCAATAGATGCAAATCAGATCCTGAAATTCTTGCCCAGTGATAATTTAAAAATAAGCGTGTTTACACATACACTGGCCAAGTACGGTTAGAAGTAGGCATTATTTCAGTTAATGTATTTTACAGAAGTATTATTATCTATTACTTGATATTGTGTGTTGATTGATAAAATAAATTCATTTTTACTCTTGTTCCTTTCCTTTCGTTTCCTTAACTACCAATACCAATCTTTGAATTTTTTTATGGATATAGATATTCTGGTGCAGAATTAATGCGAATAGTAAGCGCATGAGTGAGCATGCGCGGATTTAGGGGTGCCAGAGAGGGGCGCCTCTGGCGCCCCCCACCCACTCCTAAAATCTGAAAAGTAATGAAAATTCATGTGAAAAACAGGTGTGTTTTTTTGGCTTGTCAGCTGTTTTCTAAAAGTTAAGCCCTCATAAAATATATTGACTATTTTCCACCCCCACCCCACCCCACGCCCCTCATCAGTCTCAAATCCCTATGGTGAGGGTTACACATACACTCTACAAATAGACTTGGAAGCAGACATATTTCAGCTGATGTTAAAGTAGGAATACTTGGTCAAGTTCAGTTGGATATAATAAATTAAGAAATTATTCTTATTCCATTTGTACTAAACCTACTCATACACACACCCACAGTATTAGGAAGTATATTATAAATTCAGTTTAATCTTGTTGCGTTCTGTTCCGTTAATTACCGATTCCCCTGGGGTATCGGTATTTAACGGAACGGAACGCAACCATATGCTATAATGTAATGATTAAGATAATAAAGTCATATGTATGCTTATCAATATATACTCTGATATTCTAGCCTTGATTCAATGTGAATAGTAAGCATACACATATATGTACACATACACTGAACAAATAGGCTTGGAAGCGGAACATTTCAGTTGATGTTTAAGTGGGAATAATCTTGGTATTGAAATTTATCGATCATTATAATAAATTATAATAAACTTTTGTTCAATCTTGTTCTGTTCCGTTAAGTATCATTATCCCCCTGGTATTAGTACTTAACGGAACGGAACGGACCCATATATATATTACCTCATTTAAATAATGCCGTCTTTTTTCTTCACGTTAAATGTTTTTATAAACATATATGCCCATTAGGTCTATGAATGCCTATCAATAGACATTCTGATATTTTGGTATAGAATATGCCTATCAATAGACATTTTGATATTTTGGCATAGAATATGCCTATCAATAGACATTCTGATATTTTGGCGCAGAATATGCCTATCAATAGACATTCTGATATTTTGGCGCAGAATATGCCTATCAATAGACATTCTGATATTTTGGCATAGAATATGCCTATCAATAGACATTCTGATATTTTGGCGCAGAATCAATGTGTCAGTCATGTTTAAACACACATTGACCAGATGCATTTAGATGTAGCACATTTAAGAGTAACACATCTTATCTATCATCCCTTATTTGTAGATAGTTTTATCTTTATACGTTTACATTAGTTTTAATTACTACTTCATTTCTTCATGATTCATCGGGTTTTGCGCACAATATGACCTATTTATGTGTCGACGTGCCGTAAAACACCATTCATTCATTCATTCATTCATAATATTGAAATAGGCATTTGATAAGATGTCTAAAGTTAAGTCCTCTACACAGCTATGCATAACAATTGTATATTAATATTATTATTATTATTATTATTAAACCCTTTCTGAAGCCCAAAAACATTTCCACTGATGTCTTATACAGGAAGTACTGTTATTACTTGACATAGTTTGTCGATCAGTAAAATCAATCCAGTTTTAATCTTGTTCCGTTCCATTCCGTTAAATACCATTACCCCATTGGGTATCGTTAAATACCATTACCCCATTGGGTATTGGTATTTAACGGAACGGAACCATATATACTTTACCTCATTTGAATAGATGATGTCTTTTTTCCTTCGTGCAGTGATGTAATAACACTTACATATACCCGTTAAATCATATGTATGCATATTATTATTATTAAACCCCTTCTTTTGCCTCCGTCTTGGTTCCGTTCCATTCCGCAAAGTACCAATAGCCTCCGGCAAGTAACAGTTTAGACAGGATGTATGGTCATTTTACAAACATCATGAAAAACAATGTCGACGACTACCGTATTAGCTTACGCAATCTAAAATGTATTTAACATTAAATGACACATCAAATAATATCACGCAGACTTAATGATTGCTCAACTAAACTTTCTAAATCAATATGTCGTTGTTGTTTCGTCTATTAGAGAACAAATTGCCAAAAGGTTTCGCATCAAGAATAAGTATATATTAAACAAACCGTGAGTGTAGTGTTGTAATCATTTGTAATGTCTATGTTGTTGACACCGCGGGGCTTGAGTCAATTTTAAGGTCGTAGGGTTGTCTAATTCTAGTATGCATGTAAAGCTTGTCGCAGAATCCAGTTCCACTGCCCTTGTCTCATCACACTGCGAACCGGGGGGTCCTTATATCAAAGTACACTTAGTATGTATTGATGGCTTCGAATATATCATTTAAAATGATACAAAGTATTTCGCATTCCATTTTCCTTATAATATTACTTTAATAGTGTGTGACCATTACTACTGTTTAAAACTTACTATAATTGACTGTCATACATTGCTATAGACATCGGCAACTATTTAGACTAAAAGCAGAAAACGTTTGTAAATTACTTTAAGGAACTAACCCTCCATACGTCGGCAAAATTACGCTACAAAACCGTTTATCAAAATAGTATAAAAGTCGAACAGGAAATGCAGCTTTCACAGAACACAGTAAACCCAAACAAGAGGTCAATGACCTTGAAGCTCTACTGATTGATTTTGATTTCAGGAAGTAGTCGCTACAGACTTGTTTTTTGAAAATCTATTTTTAACCGTGGCGGCCATCTTGAATTGCCGGCCGACCTGAACTTTTGCTAGGATCAATTAGACATTAAGAGCAACATTCCTGTGAAGTTTCATGAAAATCCGTCAAGTAGTTTCAGAGGAGTAGTCGCTACAAGTTTTCATTATATAACTCTATGTAAACAAAGATGGCCGCTGGTAGCCATGTTTAACGTCAAATCAAAACGATTTTCAACAAGGACCAACATAATGTCATACTGATCATTTTAGAAAAAGTCCCATATCAATATCTTTTATAGTTTTGAAGAAGTAGTCGCTACAAACTTATTTATTTTAAATCTATTTTTAGCTGTGGCGGCCATCTTGAATTTCCGGCCGACCTGAAATTTTCTAGGATCAACTAGACATCAAGAGCAACATTCCTGTGAAGTTTCATGAACATCCGTCAAGTAGTTTCAGAGGAGTAGTCGCTACAAGTTTTTACTATATAATTCTATGTAACCAAAGATGGCCACTGGCAGCCATGTTTAACGTCGAATCAAAATAATTTTCCACAAGGATCAACATCATGTCATGCTGATCATTTTAGAAAAAGTCACATATCAATATCACTTATAGTTTCCAATAAGAAGCTGATCTCTGATCAGTAGAGCTAAAAACACGCAAAAGGACAAACATGAATGGCAATGTTAACAAAGAATAAAGGGCATATGATGTCACAAACACAAAACGGGTTGACAATAGGGTGTTTAAAAAGTAATTCTGTTGTACAAAATTTGTATAATATAAGGCGTATTTATGTTCAATCTTAATTGTTTCAAGAACATAAACAACTTATATAGTTTGCCGTCTAGTATTTATCACGTCATTGAACACATGAAGCAGTTTATGTCCCGTTTATAAACGATTTTACAGACATGTTTTAAAATTCAGTAGTACTGAAAATGCATCCATGGTGTAGGATGTTGAGATGTAAAGTCGTTCATATACAGTTTGTAAAAAGTGAAAACGTGTTAAATGTTAATTAAGAAGCATGCCAAAATGGCTGTACACCCATTCATCTGAACATCCAACTACATGTATAAGAACGTCCGCCCATCCATCCGTGTCCGTCCGTTCGTACGTCCGTCTGTGTTTATGTCTGTCCATCTCCATTCAGCCGCAGCTTACTATGCAGTGGTCACCCGATTAAGTTGTGTTATTTACTACTAGCTAGCCATGATAAGGATTTCTATTATCTTGACAACTTTGCAGGATGTAGAAATTTAGAAATGACGATTAGCAATATATGTCATGATTGGTTCATCAGTTCACAACAGCTCAAAGTATGTATCTGCGTTTGCTTGTTGTTTGATTCTATTATTTTGATTTTATCCCAGTTTCCTTTTGAAAACATTTTTTTTTTACTGGAACAGTACAGCAGTCACGGACTGTTCTTTCTTTGAATTAAGACCATTTCATTTATGTGACAAATGGGTCTTTTGTCGAAAATGACAGCAGCCGGACATTGTAAACCCTGATCAGCCTGCGAGTTACTCACAGGCTGATCTGGGTTTACAATGGACGCAAATGCTATTATAGTCGTGCTTATCGGGTTAAGGGTTAATATGGCCATATCATGGTAATAAATATCTGGAGCTTTTGATTTAGACTTCATCTACGATCGGTTTGTAGTTATGACTAGATCAAGCACATTCCCTTCTCTGGCTGGTTTGTCATGCATTTGAGTCAGGATTCATTCTAGGGTGGTATCGATCAATGGTTGTTGTTCTAATTTATCTTGAATGTTTTTGTATTTTTTCAAGTTTAATTTATCGCAGTTAATGCCGGGACAATTAACATCTCCACATAAAAGTATGAGTTTCGGTTTAGATTTATTCAGTAGTTCTGATGAGTTTGATAGTTGTTTAAGATCTTCCATATTACATTTAAGTATGCTAGCTAAGTTATTTTTTGTTCATTAATGTTACCCTTGCAATGTTCATTTCGCGATAAAAGCAACACAATTTGACAGCCCAACCCCAACCATCCCAACCTCATGCACCCACTCCCCATGTTCTTTGATCATTTCGAAAAATGTTATATTTTCTGGAAAATGTCAGAACTCCTGACGGCATTATCATATGTTTTCCCTGTTTTCCTGCCATGACTCTGTGCCACAAGTCGTGTTTTATAATTATGATGAACTCAGGAATTCAGAGTTATTTTCTTTGACATTGCACAATTTACATTCAAGATTCGGAGGTTCGTATTTTGTGGAAGTTTGTAAGGCGATCAGGTCGTTGATACCTAATGGCCACCAAACTTAAGACAGCTAAAATCAAAACATGTGTGATCGTGAATCCTCTAAAACTATTACGAGGTATTGATATGAGGTACTTCCGTTACTGAAAATGAGATGAAAAATGTAGGAGTTGAGAGGAAGTGTTTAAATTTAAAAAAATTCCAAGTGCCATAACTCTGCCAAAAAAAACATTCAACTGAAATGTCCTGGAAATTGCGCTACTATAGTACCAAAATTCCTTAACGTGAAATTCACAGCATTTGAATAACAATATTTGTTGTTTGATTGTAATATTTCCTTTTTTTTTTTGCTTAAAATATTTAGGGTCGGCGGTGAAAAAGTAGGGTTGTTTTTTTGTTAGGCCTAAGATACAGGCAGCAGTAAATGTACAAATGGTGTTGACGTCACCACATACCATATTGTTTTTAATTAGCACCCCCGGAGGCCTGCGTGACATTTTCTGAAAGTGGGGGTTGGGGCACCTATTAAAAAACTCTTCGTAAGCCAATACACATTTTAATTTCCTTATATAATGCTAAAGAATGTTATGTTACGGAAATATAGAATTAAATTCATAAGTGTGTGTATACAGTTTCTTGGATTTTAACCACGTTTCTTGGATTTTAACCACTTTTACACATCAAGGTAAGATTTTATTTATTTTTAAAGTAGGGTGGGGCGCTAATTAGAGAGGGAGCGCTAATTAGAAACAATATGGTATTTGTTTTTTGTTTTTTTTTAAATCAAAGTCGTTTCATTAGGACATTTACTGAACTAACTTTTGGGTTAATTACAATATTTCTGCACTGGCATGTTCATGCCTGTTAGGCGCCATATAACCTTTCATGTGTTGGTGCGTCTTAAAACTCAATTCAATTCAATTTCTGCACTGAATGTCTATCTGGGAAAAAACCATAGGTAGACAGTATTCACCTCCTTGGAAAATGTACTGTGACACCGTTTGAGATGTTTCTGTTTGGTTGACAGTAAACTGGCTAAAAATGGCCCGGATGACTGTGGAACTTCTTGGATTGTTGTCAACAGTAATGGAAGTTTTTATTGTCAAAGTAGTGCATAACAGGTGTATTTATTCAAGAGTGCTTACAGGTCTCACACCTCAATTAATTTTCCCATAGGGAAAGATGGGCAGCAGACATTGTTGTTGGTTTAATATCTTCATTCTGATATTTTGGCGCAGAATCAATGTGTCAGTCATGTTTAAACACACATTGACCAGATGCATTTAGATGTAGCACATTTAAGAGTAACACATCTTATCTATCATCCCTTATTTGTAGATAGTTTTATCTTTATACGTTTACATTAGTTTTAATTACTACTTCATTTCTTCATGATTCATCGGTTTTTGCGCACAATATGACCTATTTATGTGTCGACGTGCCGAAAAACACCATTCATTCATTCATAATATTGAGATAGGCATTTGATAAGATGTCTAAAGTTAAGTCCTCTACACAGCTATGCATAACAATTGTATATTAATATTATTATTATTAATATTATTATTATTATTATTATTAAACCCTTTCTGAAGCCCAAAAACATTTCCACTGATGTCTTATACAGGAAGTACTGTTATTACTTGACATAGTTTGTCGATCAGTAAAATCAACCCAGTTTTAATCTTGTTCCGTTCCATTGCGTTAAATACCATTACCCCATTGGGTATTGGTATTTAACGGAACGGAACCATATATACTTTACCTCATTTGAATTGATGATGTCTTTTTTCCTTCGTGCAGTGATGTAATAACACTTACATATACCCGTTAAATCATACGTATGCATATTATTATTATTAAACCCCTTCTTGTGCCTCAGTCTTGGTTCCGTTCCATTCCGCAAAGTACCAATAGCCTCCAGCAAGTAACAGTTTAGAGAGGATGTATGGTCATTTTACAAACATCATGAAAAACAATGTCGACGACTACCGTATTAGCTTACGCAATCTTTGTCGAAAATGACAGCAGCCGGACATTGTAAACCCTGATCAGTCTGCGAGTTACTCACAGGCTGATCTGGGTTTACAATGGACGCAAATGCTATTATAGTCGTGCTTATCGGGTTAAGGGTTAATATGGCCATATCATGGTCATAAATATCTGGAGCTTTTGATTTAGACTTCATCTACGATTGGTTTGTAGTTACGACTAGATCAAGCACATTCCCTTCTCTGGCTGGTTTGTCATGCATTTGAGTCAGGTTGATTCTAGGGTGGTATTGATCAATGGTTGTTGTTCTAATTTATCTTGAATGTTTTTGTCTTTTTTCAAGTTTAATTTATCCCAGTTAATGTCGGGACAATTAACATCTCCACATAAAAGTACGAGTTTCGGTTTAGATTTATTCAGTACTTCTGATGAGTTTGATAGTTGTTTAAGATCTTCCATATTACATTTAAGTATGCTAGCTAAGTTATTTTTTGTTCATTAATGTTACCCTTGCAATGTTCATTTCGCGATAAAAGCGACACAATTTGACAGCCCAACCCCAACCATCCCAACCTCATGCACCCACTCCCCATGTTCTTCGATCAATTCGAAAAATGTTATAATTTTCTGGAAAATGTCAGAACTCCTGACGGCATTATCTTATATGTTTTCCCTGTTTTCCTGCCATGACTCTGTGCCACAAGTCGTGTTTTATAATTATGATGAACTCAGGAATTCAGAGTTATTTTCTTTGACATTGCACAATTTACATTCAAGATTCGGAGGTTCGTATTTTGTGGAAGTTTGTAAGGCGATCAGGTCGTTGATACCTAATGGCCACCAAACTTAAGACAGCTAAAATCAAAACATGTGTGATCGTGAATCCTCTAAAACTATTACGAGGTATTGATATGAGGTACTTCCGTTACTGAAAATGAGATGAAAAATGTAGGAGTTGAGAGGAAGTGTTTAACATTGAAAAAATTCCAAGTGCCATAACTCTGCCAAAAAAAACATTCAACTGAAATGTCCTGGAATATGGGCTACTAGAGATCATACTGATACTTCCTATAAAGTTTCATGAAATTTTATAGCTATGTAAGTATATAAACTTGGGGTATTTTTGGTAAGGAAATAAAAACAATAACCAAATCACAGTTTCAATGATGTATAAATCCATCAAAATATTGCATATTACTTGTAACAAACATACAAAACATATTCACAATAAAAATTGCATATTATAAAATCATTGCCTATAAAAGCTTGCACGAAGGCACTGCATTAAACATGAGTAATAAAATCAAACTGCATACAAACACTTTGTAAGTAATAAAATAGCACAAAGCAATGAAAACTTAGAGAAATAAAAATCTACCATAGTCTTAATTTTATCACACCCAAAAACACATCTGCTAATGTTAATAGCTATGAATACACCATTAATTATTTTGTACAATTTTTTTTTTCAAATTCAAAATAGATTTCAAATGTTTATATATGTTGTATAATCGTTAAGCAAATATAATGTACTGTTGACTTCAGTGTAAAACCTAGAAGAACATGTTAGTAATCTTTCAGATATTTGTGAATTTTAAACTGAATGTTTTATGCTTTAATAGTTTTATGCTTTATATGTTTTACATTTGAAAAACTGTTTATTTAGTGCCACATCATGAACAATTTCTCTAGGAAATTGATTCAAAATTAATTTCATATGTTAAATGATGATTTTGACATCTAAAGCACTGTGTAGATCTGACCCACTCACCATTAAGAAATGAGGAGCTCATAAATTGAATAATCTTTACTTTTAGATTATTTCTTCAAATCTGAAAATATATGACAATAGAGACTTGTGCCTCACTCACTCCTTTTGGAAAATCAAAAAAATCTTTTTGTTTATCTGTAAATTAAGATAAAACAAGAGGCTCACAGGAGTTGAAAAAACACATTAAAATCATTATATATTGCTTTTTCCTCTTTTTTGTTCAAGATGCAAACATTATTAACCTCAAATCAACCTCACCTGTAGATCATACAGACAATTCAACCATCACAACCTATAGAGTATTCATTGTAAACACTTGATTATGCCCTCACTCAGTATATTAAGAGTATTGACAGTCATATCCATGGATACATGACAGGTATCCATAACAACATGACACCATGACAAACACATAATTAGGTCAGTCTCCTTAAAACAGTTATATTAACAGTCATTGCATGCTTGATAAGGCAACCTGCCTACAGAATATATTGACACATATAAATGAAGCTACAAAATCATGTTTTACCAAACTGGGTACTATATGAATTTATGGTGGATATTTTTACAAATATTGTTAAAAACATTAATTTGTTCATTTATAATTTTAAATCACGTTAATTCTTCAAAATACAAATTTATGAATTAAAAAAATCGATCTCTCCGCCATAGATTTATACCAAATTTGGCAGCAATCTATCCGTTTTTATCACATAACATGGCTTCTGGGAGTGTAATAAAGCCAAGCCTTATTTATCGTAATACACTAGTGTATTACAGATGCAATGAGGACCAAATCACTGTTTGTGTACAGTAAAACGTTTAGTCCTAATTGTTTGCATGGTATATCATGCGATACATTCAGACACCTTAACCATTTATCATTATTTGAAATCTTACTTCATAAAATGCATGTTAGTAACGTTAACTTTGGTTCAACGTGTCACATTATTTGTAGTGCGAACGCGTTGCAGCTGCGTTCCATAGCTGATGTCATGTAAACCAACAAAACGACTTCATGATTTCTCTTACAAATTGCTGCCGTACACAAATTAAATTGATAACATTAAAGTGTAACTTTATGCCGTAGGTGTGTTATGTAATACAAAGAGGATCTTACGTTCGTGACTGTGTATTATTGATTTTAACCCTTCACCTCCTACATATATACATGTATAATGGACTGTTCTTTCTTTGAATTAAGACCATTCTATTTATGTGACAAAGGGGTGTTTTGGGGGAAATGACTGATCAGAAGTCGGACATTATAGGCACAGCCTCGTATCCTATCATTTTATCCGATTTAAAATCAGTAATACGAAGTCACTCGTGTAAGATCCTCTATGTATTACTTAATCTGATGTAAATTAAACAAAATGACATGACTATTGCAATTTTTGAAATGTTAAGACTGGAATGTTAAGACTGAAATGTTAAGACTGGAATGTTAAGACTGAAATGTTAAGACTGGAATGTTAAGACTGAAATGTTAAGACTGGAATGTTAAGATGACACAGACAGGCTGACTCTAAAACATTTTGAGTTTTGAATGCCCATGCAAGTAAATGACTGAGATCGTTTATTTCTATTGAAAACTATAACTGAAGCAAAACACAACTGAATGAAAATGCCATTTCTTATTATAAAGCTTCCTTATAGAAGTGAAATAGGCGATCTACCTGACCAGGCCTTATTGTCACAGTTAATGGGACACACGGCAATCTTAAAGTATTTATCCAGCATTACAATAAGCATCTTTATTAATTCAGTATCATTTTGACTTTAAACCTGCCTGCAGATAAATAAAAATAAAATATTCAGTTTTCAGCTTATTCTACCATAGGTTTAAATATATTATTGGTGAAATGTAATCAACAGTTAGTTATATGCAAAAATTATTTGTTTTATACTTTTCTAACAAAATAAAGATTGCCACGAGCACCTTTTATAATTACGATGATTGACATGTTTAAATTATTACAAAAATTGTTTACAGTTTACAACAAATTGTTACAACAAAAACAACATAATATACAACTGCTGGTAAATATCCGTCTGCTGAAACGCACAGCTGACAATGATTGTTTTGATAATTTTGCAGACATACTTTATATGTAAATGAGCTTGCATATATTAAAGTGAAACTTATCTTGCAAGTCACGATTTTCAAATGCGTGTCGAGCAAGACTAATGATCAGCTACCAAGCTTTTATGATGCTTAGCTAAATAAAATATTGGGTTTTATGTACAAGTGCGTATACTTAACAAGCAATAAATGACTTTTAAAGATTTCAGTTTTACGAATGTTACGAAAGTCTACAAGGGTGTCTTTTATTTTCCCTAACCCTGCTAATAAAACATTATTTTTATTTATTTTTTTAAAAAAAAGTTTTTATTTTTCCTAAGACTAGCCGAGTCGAAGCAATGTTGAGAAATAATTATTGCATATTTGTTCTCTCTACTAAAGCATAATTATCTCAGAATAAATATTCAATCTGATAAGTGTCTAAAATAAGAATGAGAAGTCTGAATAATTACAATTTAGCTGGAGTTATTGCCCTTTACAGGTATAAAGTGCTATTTGAATTGAATTGGGGTTTTACGGCGCACCAACACAAGAAAGGTTATATGGCGCCAAACAGGGATGAACATGCCAGGCTCATCCCTAGATGGGCCTAGAACCTTCTAACCTGCAGAACTGCAGAGTTGCTGCAAATTATATTGTAGAAATTCCATTTACGATGGAGCCACGTTTCTACATTTGCATATAAAGTTTTTAAATTATTTAAAGCACCTCTATCAGGTTTAAACTTTAAACTTCAACAGCATGGAAAGATTGTTGTTTTCAAAATAGTTTTTTAATAAAATAAAAGGTGCACAGTTTCACATGTTAATTTTTTCAGGTTTGTCCCTTTATAAAGCAACAACGACTACAATTGTACATAAATGTTGTTAAAAATATACAAGGAAAAAGGTTATCATTCAGGGTGCTAGAAGTAATACAAATATCTGTTACCAGCCAACTGGACTAATATTCATCAATACATGTTCGAGTCAAAGAATCAGAATCAGATGCAAATCTTAGATTTGGACATAAATTTTAGATTTGGACTCGGACTCAACAAAAATAGTATCAGCTGTATTCCATCAAAAATCTGAATCTGCTTTTCTGACTTGACACTTTAGTGTGGTTGTCGGGGTAGAATACAACCACTGCAATTTCACAAACACACTATCACCTGAAGGGGGTAGGACCCCGCCATTCATATTCATTTTGTTCTTTTTTTTATCATGCTCATTCAAGGTCTTTATTATGACACTGCGCATGAAAACGTGGCTCCATCGGAAATGGAGTGTGTACTATAAAATTTGCAGGTTCTAGGCCCATTCTCCATATTTTATCTTGATGTAAATGCAGGGTGGGCTTGGCACATTCATTCCTGTTAGCTATATAGAGGATCTTAAACGAGTTCCCATTTCATATAAGATTTATGAAACGAGTTATGAATTATCTTAATTTTAACGAGCCTTTTGGCGAGTTAAAATTAAAAATAATTCACGAGTTTCATAAATCTTATATGGAATGGGAACGAGTTTAAGATCCTTTTTATCACATAACATTGCAATCAAAGTAGTAAAACATAATTCCGATGTACATAGAACCGCCATGACGTCAGACACACTTTAGCGCCAAAACGTCATAAAATATGTGACGTCGTAACGTCGCGTCTCACACATAACGTTGCGTATAAAAGAGTTTGTGTTTTACCTCTTTACATAATAGCAGTTTACGCCAACTTTTTAACAAACCAACAACAATGTTTTGTATAACGTGCATTATTTTTATAAGCTGTCACAAATATTAAGTTTATGACTCAGATCTGGGTAAATTTATAATAAATAAAATAGTTTCAGTTAATAAACTTAGTGTTACAGGTTTAACTCAACCAATCAAAATCGTTCCAGGTTGTATTACACGTGTGTCATACAATAGAATATTAAATGGGTGTTCGACACTGCTAACAAGGGACATTATGTGATAAATAACCTTTCGTTTGTTGGTGAGCCTTAAAACCCAATTCAATTCAATTCAACATTTTGCATCTATTACCAAGATCTCAGATTTAAGGCCGATTTTAGACTCGGAACATATCGATGAACGTTAGTCCTGGTTTATGGTAGCATTTGCAGGCACCAAAGAGATTTATAGGGGTGATCATGGTGAAAGGGTAAACGTACAATATAAACCAAATCCAATGAAGCAATGCCATTTCTAACTATTTCAACAAGATAACAATGTAAGGTATCATAATTTAAATCAGAAAATGTTTTTGCCATTTTGCTACATGAGTAAGTTGCCTAATTTCAGCAGTAAATGAGTGAAGAGTATTTGATTCAATGAGTGAACTGTGCCCAGTTTCAAGAGAACACAATAACATGCGAGTATTAAAATGAGTTTGTCAGTAAATTTCATGAATAAATGAGTATTTAAAGAATACACATCAATGATTCATAAATTTCACGAATTAGGCAAGACAATGATTTGAAGTTGCCAAATTCAATTATATAAGTCAATGATTAAAAGTAGTCCAATTAATGATAAACATGCAAATTAATGCTTAGAAGTAGTACCATTATCGATAAACATGCAAATTAATGATTAAAAAGGACCCATTAATGATAAACATGCGAAATAATGATTAAACATAATATAATTTATGATAAATATGTGGTGGAATGTCAAATAAATTTCATAAATGAATAATTAAATAAATCATGAGTGATGAATTGTAACTACATATAAATAATGAACAAGATATAATGTTTCACCTTTAACCCTTCAGCCAGTCTGTGAGTAAAGCTGTTCAAACTGAAATGGTTCTCAAATGTACCTTATTTCTCCTCCATAAAGATGAAATGTTAATGTTTTCAAACACCCCTCCCATTGTAAACACAGGGTTGTGCATGAAGATTACGAGTGTTTTGGGGAAAATGACCGATCAGCAGCCGGACATTGTAAACCCTGGGCTTACAATGCAAAGGCTATTAGTCATGCTTAGCAGGTCAAGGGTTAAACCAGTAAACCTCCTTCAAGTTAAGTGTTGAAAACGTGCCAAAAACATTTTTCGAGATAATCAATTTGATCCACCTGTTTTTATCCTCATCCCACGGACAATGCCGACAATTCCTTTGGCTCAGAAACAGTAATAATATGTAGTTACGCAACTTTTGCTCAAAAATGCATAACTGCAAGTAAATTTACATGAAATACATATACAGGTGACTTCAACCTTTGTTTAAGAAATGCACATGAAAATTGTGTTACACAAAAAGACTATTACAACCTTTGTAATTTAAATACGATTAAAATGCAAAAGCAAATCTTAATTTTGCACACAAGTACAACTTTTGTTCTAGGCTTAAACCTGGCAAATACAGTAAAAACATTAAATATCGGGTTAACATGTGGCTTTGGATCAAACATGCATGAAGTAACAGTTACATAATCATTGTATTTAACAAATATCAAACAAAGCATTGACACTATATCTAGTTAATATTGCATATATATGAAGCCTAAACATGTTTTGAATGATCCCCGCCAGCAAGTCTCTATTTAATGGAAGCAACACAAAAAGATAGCTGAAATCAATTCAAGCGATACATTCAAATAAATTAAACATGCACTTCCTAGTCATTTAACCACATACAAAATATCTTGTTATTTTAATATATAGAGGATATTTGTTGTTTTGGAGAGAATAACAGATTTTATTTCATCGAGAAGTGTGATCAATTTGAGACGAAATGAAATCTGTTATTCACAACAAAACAACATATTTTCTTTTCATTTTGCTTTATAATCGAAATGTACTGCAGCATGCAGAAAAATAAAAAAAATTGACGTCAATGGCTGAGTATGATAAAATTACTGTTTTTAATCCTCCATAACTTCTAAACTACTTATTTGATTTCAATAATCTACGACTCATTTTCTTAGTTGTTTCCAATCCAATGATATAACTTTATAGTAACTTTCTAAAAAAAATTACCAACCAACATTTTTCACTGTAAATGCCAACAGTTCCAGCAGTGCAAAAATAACTCTTGAAATACCACTTTTATTTCACTGCTAAAATCCACTATTTCACTGCTAAGCATAACATAAAGAAATGTATTCACGAGTACGACTATATTTAAGGCACTTATCAAGGAAACCTGTAAGAAAGTTCCTATAAAAATGTACTATTAATGCAGTTTATTCTCCGAACGGTGCTCCCTCGTCTTATTAATATTCTAAAAAAGGTATATTAATATTTTCAAAGCTTATACTAATATTATTAAATTTCATCATTTTACCACTCTCAATTTGAACAAAATCTAATACTTCCAGTTTTAGTTTTGTTTACACTGTCTTGTCTATTTGGGCGCTGAAGACAGGATAATAGCGAGGATTGTGCGCATATAATCGATTCAAGCTAACCAGTAGGTCTTATTGCCTACTGACCATTCCAAGTCGGTAACCCTGTCTTCACCACCCTTTCTGTTGTTTTTTGTCTCTTTCATTGTAGTTTCAAGTCCTTGTTTGCAGTACAGTGCGGACCTACGATGCCATTGCGTTCGGACGCTGTGGTTTCTATAGGACCCTATATATCATTTTCCAGCAAGTTTAGTGTGCAACATGAAGACCTGGTGGGCTGGATTTTAAAGAGACACACGGCAATCTTTGATTATTTATTTTTAACTCGCGCCGTCCCAGTTATATAGGTTTTCTACATCAAATGCTTATGTTCAATCATTATTAATAATTATTTCAATAGTTCAAAGCAAATTGTTTATGCATATTACCAGCTGTTGATTATATTGCACCAATAATCATGATAATATATCCCGGTGTTATGGGTTTTCAACGGCATAAGCATTACAAAAATCAATTTATTTCAAATTCGAAAAAGTTTTACTAGAACTAAAAATATATCACAAAACGTTCATCAAATAAAATGTGAACGTATTCGATCTTAGTATGTTCACATTTGAAACATTATGAAGGGTACTCATCGTGTATGTACGGTGAACTACGTCATATGTTTTCGACGATGTTCTAAATTGCATATAACTATAGTTTTTACTATTAAAAATATTATGCTATAAAAACTAGAAATCATAAACTTATTTCAAACATAGCAGTTTTCATTTATTCACAGGTACGTAAAGATACATATTTCTTTATTTAAAGGAATTTCACAGAAAGACTGTCTGGGGCTCCTTTGCATCCTGGGCACAAAAAGGTATGCCAGAGACAGACTTCTTTAATGTTTGTGCAGAATCATACATGCACCCATCTGCAACATGTATCTCATTGACCCCGGTTAAAAATAGTCATATATAGCAGAAAAGTATCACAAACTCCAAACTTTTTGCATAAAACACACCTTTTAGGATTGTTTTGACAGCGTACATACTGTACCCTACATACTGTACTCTGAAGAGGCAAACAAACATGAAAACGTGTAAGAGAGGTGATAACATTTATGCACAACTTGAGTTGGACAACAGACTTTGAACATGTTGGTCACCGGATTTTTGTATTGACAACGATTCTGTCATTGAAGATGAAAATTGCATTTTTAAATCAGTGATGTGTTAGTCTTGTAAAAGTATATTGTTTAAAGGAAGTTTTGGGATTAGTGTGAAAAGGGAAAAAGGGTAATGAAGTTTTCTTTTTGCTTGAAACAAATTCTCAAATGTACATTTTCCTCACAAACATTAACGATGGTATTTCATTGTTTGTCTTCACATTCTCTGAAATCACGCGTAATCCGAAAAAATACGAGATAGATGGAGACTGTCGAAAACACAATAATGTCGAAAACATGCAACACCGGGATATTTAAAGCTAAGAATAACAACATTTGTTTTAAAAATTGCAAATTTTGTTACCCTTTATTAAAATATGCATGATATATGCAAGCAAAATTTAAAGTCAAAAGGATACTGGATTAATAAATCGAGGCACAAATTTAAATTCTTGTAGATTGGCATATGTCCCTTTAAGATACCATGGACTTAAGATTCACAGTTTCAAGGTTCTTCAAGTCCCAACCTTCAGCTTTTGATCTGGCTCAATATAAAACAACCCGCCGGACATTTTTATTTCCTAACTAACAAAGCACTTTGCTAGTCAGATACCCATTTTTTTTTTAAGTGAATGATAAATATGTTTGCACAGCTTACAGTTTACCTACAAAACTGCATCCTTTCTTCATCATGTTGTTGGAAAGTCCCTTTGAAAAAACATAAAAATATTCTTTCTTTGTTAGCACATTTTCTGTCCTAAATTTACGTTTGAATAATTAATGAAAGTGCAGCCACAACGCCACATGAAATATTGACTGGAAATTTAAAACCTCCTCAACATGCTTAATAACCAAACAAATATTTTTATAAATCATATTATAAACCATAAACCAACCATTAAAAACACTATAAAATCATTTTAGAATTATTTTTTGTTTAGAATTTGCCATATCAAAAAAAATCAAGAAACACATTACTCAGTGAGTAATGCAAACACTCAAAATATCCTTTTCTATGCAAAAACCCCATAGAACTCAGTGTTCTGAAAACACACTTCCATGTTTTGAAGAAAAGGAATATTTTGCATTACTCATTGAGTAGAGTTTTTTGACTTTCTGATATCCCAAATTCTAAACAAAACTAATTCTAAAATGATTTAACAGGATTCTTAGGTAAATGACAGATTGGTCGGAGGGTTTGTGATACCTTAAGGTTACAAACAGGTTAAATTTGGATTCATTTAAAGCCAGATAGTTAACAACAGCAGTTCCACAAATCTTCTAATCTTCATCTTCTTTGGTTCAATCTTGTCTTTGAGCTTGATTCTTCTCACTATATAAACACGTACCACAATTTATTTGCACAACACCATTTTTTCACAAAGAATATGAATAAATACAAGAAACATTGACTTGAAATATTCTCATTCTTCAAATATCTGTAAAAACAACCTCTTCCAGCACTCGCACTGTTTTGCACCATTAACAGATACATGATTAGCTATTGTACAAAGATGTATGAAGCATTTATTTTTTACATTTTCTCCATTTATATAATGCTCCTAGTTCCTGCAATCAATATTTTCTTTTTTCATATGCAATTTTTTGATTGGTATGCAAGCTTGAGTCTACACACAATATTTCCATGATGATTTTGCGCAGTATTTCTGTTAGTACTTAACACACAGTTTCCATGACAACCTAGCATTGTTTCATGGTTAAATAACATATTTAAAGCTACCAAACACTTTAAATGCTTCAGCATTTCTAAGAATGTTTCGCACAATGCTTCCATGACTACCGTAACAATGGCAACCCATGGTTACCACGCAGAATATGTCTGACTACGGTAAACATCCAATTTTAAAGGTTACTTAGAAAATGTGTTCCATATTACCCTAATCACTCTGTCATAGTTATATTTCAAAGTGAAAGAAGATTTCTACCCAGTATTTCTTTGCAAACATAGAATTTTTTCTATTTCATCTGGCAGTGTTTCCATGGCAACAACAACAGTACTTTCCACAGATGAATAAAACATCCATACTGGTTACTAAGCAATGCAAATGTTTCTATTTATAAACCAGACACATTAGCTTGTACACAAACACTGAAGATATCTTCAAAAGCAATCGACCATCGTTTTTCTTTTTAAATGAAATTCTCGTGCTAGAGCATCTTTGCTATATTAATTTTAGCTTATGTGCCCTGGACCTTATTCAAATACCCATGGATAGTGTTAATCACATGCCATATAACATTTATCTTTACATCCTTTTGATCTTTCGATTTATATTGCAATAATATATGCAATCACAAGCTGCACTGTTTTCTAATTCAACAGAAAGGAGCTGGACCTTTCACTTCTTGACCGTCAAACATGATATTAAAGCACCAAATATGGTGGTATATAACAACGCAACGGTCTTTGATAGCATGTGATGAAGAAACACTTTTTGTGTCGTAAAATGGCTGAAATTGAGGACGTTGCAATGCTACGTATTGCGATGATTGACTTGGTTGCCATAGCTACACTTGTGAGGACTCGCTGGACTGTGAGATCTGGGCCACCATAGGCTGCTGACTGTCGCCTGATGTCACAGAGCTGGATGGTGTACGGCAGTCCGGAGCCAAGATGATACTTGCCTCTTGTAATACCTGAATGATAGAGGTACATGTCCATTACTTTACATAAAGAATGCTGTTTAGCGACTTATCAACATGGTATATCCAGAGCCAATCCAGAGAGAGGAGAAACGTTATATAACAAAAAGTACCACCTGTTGGTGACTTTCAAGGCCTTGTCTATTTATTAGAAAACTATTAAAGTTGAAAAGCATAGTTTGCTTAACTGTCTAAAAGAATTATGGCACTTGTCTCGGAACCAAATTTTCTAAGGATAAAAGGGTCACAATTGTGTTAAAATAAAAGCATGAGTTGTAGAACCTGGCTGTATGATGTTGTTTAATGATGCAAAGAGGCAATCCATTGTGTAAAGTAGTTTTTGAAATACAAGCTTACATACAAAACTTTAATACATTTTCCTAAGTACCGATATAAATGGGGCCATAACTGTGTTAAAATAAAAGCATGAGTTGAACACCTGGCTGTATGATGTTGTCTAATGACGTCAAATACATCTGTGAAGTTTCAGTCCATTATGTAAAGTAGTTTCAGAGATACAAGCTTACATACAAAACTTTAACCAAATTCTCTAAGTATAAAAGGGACCGTTCTTTAGTTAAAATAAAAGCAAGAGTTGTAAAAAGTTGATTACCGGTATGTAGTTTTCGAGATACAAGCTTTACATACAAAACTTTAATCAAATTATCTAAGTATAAAAGGGGTCATTGTGTTAAAATAAAAGCATGAATTGTAGAACCCGGCTGCTGATGTTATCTAATGATGTTGAATGCATGTGTGAAATTTCAGTCCATTATGAAAAGTGTTTCGGAGATACAAGCTTACATACGAAACTTTAATCAAATGTTCTAAGTATAAAAGGAACCATACTTAGAACTGTTAAAATAAAAGCAAGAGTTTTAAAACCTGGCTGTATGATGTCTTATAATGTCAAATACATCTGTGAAATTTCAATCCATTATGAAAAGTAGTTTCGAAGATACAAGCTTACATACAAAACAAACCATAATGTTTGTGTTGGTAAGACACACCAAAGTATCCCAGTGGCGCCAGTCGTAACCATAATGGTTGTGTTGGTAAGACACACCAAAGTAACCCAGTGGCGCCAGTCGTAACCATAATGGTTGTGTTGGTAAGACACACCAAAGTATCCCAGTGGCGCCAGTCGTAACCATAATGGTTGTGTTGGTAAGACACAACAAAGTAACCCAGTGGCGCCAGTCGTAACCATAATGTTTGTGTTGGTAAGACACACCAAAGTAACCCAGTGGCGCCAGTCGTAACCATAATGGTTGTGTTGGTAAGACACACCAAAGTATCCCAGTGGCGCCAGTCGTAACCATAATGTTTGTGTTGGTAAGACACACCAAAGTATCCCAGTGGCGCCAGTCGTAACCATAATGTTTGTGTTGGTAAGACACAACAAAGTAACCCAGTGGCGCCAGTCGTAACCATAATGTTTGTGTTGGTAAGACACACCAAAGTAACCCAGTGGCGCCAGTCGTAACCATAATGTTTGTGTTGGTAAGACACACCAAAGTAACCCAGTGGCGCCAGTAATAACCATAATGTTTGTGTTGGTAAGACACACCAAAGTATCCCAGTGGCGCCAGTCATAACCATAATGGTTGTGTTGGTAAGACACACCAAAGTATCCCAGTGGCGCCAGTCATAACCATAATGTTTGTGTTGGTAAGACACACCAAAGTATCCCAGTGGCGCCAGTCGTAACCATAATGTTTGTGTTGGTAAGACACAACAAAGTAACCCAGTGGCGCCAGTCGTGACCATAATGTTTGTGTTGGTAAGACACACCAATGTATCCCAGTGGCGCCAGTCGTGACCATAATGTTTGTGTTTGTAAGACACACCAAAGTATCCCCGTGGCGCCAGTCGTGACCATAATGTTTGTGTTTGTAAGACACACCAATGTATCCCAGTGGCGCCAGTCGTCACCATAATGTTTGTGTTGGTAAGACACACCAATGTATCCCAGTGGCGCCAGTCGTCACCATAATGTTTGTGTTGGTAAGACACACCAATGTATCCCAGTGGCGCCAGTCGTAACCATAATGTTTGTGTTGGTAAGACACACCAATGTATCCCAGTGGCGCCAGTCGTAACCATAATGGGTGTGTTGGTAAGACACAACAAAGTAACCCAGTGGCGCCAGTCGTAACCATTATGTTTGTGTTGGTAAGACACACCAAAGTAACCCAGTGGCGCCAGTCGTAACCATAATGGTTGTGTTGGTAAGACACACCAAAGTATCCCAGTGGCGCCAGTCGTAACCATAATGTTTGTGTTGGTAAGACACACCAAAGTATCCCAGTGGCGCCAGTCGTAACCATAATGTTTGTGTTGGTAAGACACAACAAAGTAACCCAGTGGCGCCAGTCGTAACCATAATGTTTGTGTTGGTAAGACACACCAATGTATCCCAGTGGCGCCAGTCGTAACCATAATGTTTGTGTTGGTAAGACACACCAAAGTAACCCAGTGGCGCCAGTCGTAACCATAATGTTTGTGTTGGTAAGACACACCAAAGTAACCCAGTGGCGCCAGTCATAACCATAATGTTTGTGTTGGTAAGACACACCAAAGTATCCCAGTGGCGCCAGTCATAACCATAATGGTTGTGTTGGTAAGACACACCAAAGTATCCCAGTGGCGCCAGTCCTAACCATAATGTTTGTGTTGGTAAAACACACCAAAGTATCCCAGTGGCGCCAGTCGTAACCATAATGTTTGTGTTGGTAAGACACAACAAAGTAACCCAGTGGCGCCAGTTGTAACCATAATGTTTGTGTTGGTAAGACACACCACTGTATCCCAGTGGCGCCAGTCGTAACCATAATGTTTGTGTTGGTAAGACACACCAATGTATCCCAGTGGCGCCAGTCATAACCATAATGTTTGTGTTGGTAAGACACACCAAAGTATCCCAGTGGCGCCAGTCGTAACCATAATGTTTGTGTTGGTAAGACACACCAATGTATCCCAGTGGCGCCAGTCGTAACCATAATGTTTGTGTTGGTAAGACACACCAATGTATCACAGTGGCGCCAGTCGTAACCATAATGTTTGTGAGTGGCGTCAGTCGTGACCATAATGTTTGTGTTTGTAAGACACACCAAAGTATCCCCGTGGCGCCAGTCGTGACCATAATGTTTGTGTTGGTAAGACACACCAATGTATCCCAGTGGCGCCAGTCGTCACCATAGTGTTTGTGTTAGTAAGACACACCAATGTATCCCAGTGGCGCCAGTCGTAACCATAATGTTTGTGTTGGTAAGACACACCAATGTATCCCAGTGGCGCCAGTCGTAACCATAATGTTTGTGTTGGTAAGACACACCAATGTATCCCAGTGGCGCCAGTCGTAACCATAATGTTTGTGTTGGTAAGACACACCAATGTATCCCAGTGGCGCCAGTCGTAACCATAATGTTTGTGTTGGTAAGACACACCAATGTATCCCAGTGGCGCCAGTCGTAACCATAATGTTTGTGTTGGTAAGACACACCAATGTATCCCAGTTACGCCAGTCGTCACCATAATGTTTGTGTTGGTAAGACACACCAAAGTAACCCAGTGGCGCCAGTCGTAACCATAATGTTTGTGTTGGTAAGACACACCAATGTATCCCAGTGGCGCCAGTCGTAACCATAATGTTTGTGTTAGTAAGACACACCAATGTATCCCAGTGGCGCCAGTCGTAACCATAATGTTTGTGTTGGTAAGACACACCAATGTATCCCAGTGGCGCCAGTCGTAACCATAATGTTTGTGTTGGTAAGACACACCAATGTATCCCAGTGGCGCCAGTCGTCACCATAATGTTCCAGTTACCTATGCACTGAACTATGCACCATGAAACTATCGATGGAATTATTGTTATTGAAATAGTTTGAACTCGAAAACTTAAGAGACTCAGTTATTTTTTTTTCATAAATCATTAATATTAATTGATATGATGTTTTAAGGCTATAACAAATTATTGTTTTGTGATCTATCGTGAACTTTTATTTAATTACATGTACAACTGCTAACAATATGAACTCTATATGAAATAATATTTATAATTTAACAACAAAAATGTAGTAGTCGACAAATTGTCAAATCAAATATTTTCATAATTAAAAATGTTTGAACTTTCTCTCATGACAAACAAACAAATATTCTTTCCATTATATACACAACCCTAAACTGGGTAAGTGCAGAAAAAATAATGGCGACATCATAGGCTAAATATGGTGAAATTGCAATTTTAAACTGACCATAACTTAAAATATTAAACCAGTTTCAATAAAACACAACTCATTTTTCTGATTTTTACAAAAACAAAACATAATGATAATCTCTGAACATACCGGTAAATGACTACAATTCCTGAAGTACTAGACCAATTTTCCCCGTACTATGGCTCATTTTCATAGACCCTGAGTGGGAACTGTTTTATTTTTCAAACTTTTAATATGTTAACTTAGCTATCTGGTCCTATGCATGTTTTATTGTACAACTATATACACTGGGTATGAACTCAGTCAATACAGAAAATGTGTCTCTACGAGAACTGACTATATAGCATTGTTGAGACACTGCGACAGATTATCAATGTCACAGTGTCTCCACGATGCTATAGAGTTATATAGTCGGTTTTCGTAGAGACGCATTTTCTGTATTGACTAAGTTCATACCCAGTGATACAACTACATAAATTAAAATCATTTTGTTTTGTCCTAAATAGCTGTGAGATACTTGAAACTTCAAGGATATGTAAACATACTGGTGTTTTCTCAAGAAATGACAATTATTTTGTAAACAAAGAAAGTAAACCGTGTCGACAGAGGATTATCATGAATGCGGTCACATGGAGGGCGACAACAACACAGCTGACCTCCCTGCCTGCGATGTCCGATCATCAAAGTGGTAACACTTGTTTACCCACAGATTGTTTATGTAAACAGCAGTAAACCTTAATCAAACAATTCACTATCTTATCATTTCGACAATATCTGTATGGGAATGGATGTGCAATAAAATTATCATTTAATTGCAGTTATGCATATGGCGCACTTGATGAATCCAATAGTGCACTTCATGCACCCAGATCTGCCATGTACTCCGAAATTGATGAGTGCATAAACTTTGAAATAAACTTAACCCTTAATCTGCTAAGCACGACTAAAATAGCCTTTGCATCCATTGTAACTTGCAGGCTGATCAGGGTTTACAATGTCTGGCTGCTGATCAGTCATTTTCCCCAAAACACCCCTTTGTCACATAAATGGAATGGTCTTAATTCAAAGAAAGAACAGTCCATTATATACATGTAGCGGGTTAAGGGTTAAAGAGACACAGGCATCTTGATTTTTTTTTAAAAGTCACCTTTTTTTATTGCATTTTGTGGTTTTATTAAATCTATAATGCGCACATGCATGTAGCAATAATGCCAGTGAACTTGTTTATTGCACTTTGTCATGATATTAAATCTTACATTTATGACAAATCATTTTGGCACGTAATTAAACAACCAAGATTGATGATTTAAAAACTCGCTGTGTCCAATATCGCCTATGGCGCACTTGATGAATCCAATATTGCACTTCATGCACCCAGATCTGCCACGTACTCCAAAGCTATCAGAAAAGAAACTTTGAAATAAACTTAGAGACACAGTCATCTTGATTTTTTTAAAAACTCATGCTGTCCGGTTAGTTTTTCTACATAACTTGCATTCTTTAAATGATTAACATTAATTATATGAATAGTATAAAGCTAATAGTTTTTGCATATTATTAACTGTTGATTATATTGCACCAATTATATATTTAAACCTATGGTAGAATAAGACAAACAAATGAAAACTCAAAATTTCATTTAATTATAATTAGTTTAATTATGCAAGCAGGTTTCAATTGAAAATGATACTTGATAAATAAATTCAGACGATTATTCCTTTGCTTGATAAACACTTACATTGCTGGGTGTCCCTTTAACTAAAAATATCATGCAGTACACAGGACTTCAAAGTTTGACCCACCTCTAAATTTAAAGTGTACGTGCCCGTGAAAGCAGAAAATGTCAGTCACACTTTTTTTATTGCATTTTGTGGTTTTATTAAATCTATCATGCACACATGCACATGCAAGTAGCAATTGTTTATTGCACTTTGTCACGATATTAAATCTTACATTTATGACAAATTATTTTGAGCACGTAATTAAACAACCAAGATTGATGATTTAAAGAAATGTAGATGTAGTAGCATTGTTCAAATTTAACCTGGAACAGCAAATTTAAAAAAATACGCAATTAAATCATCTACCAGATGCTATTAAACTGTAATTGCTTTTGGGAGTTAGAAGTCATTTTCTTTTAACGCCTCACAAATATGTTTTTTATAAGGTTATTTACAGCCGCTCCTAGTATGCTACAGAATTTGTGAAGAAGAATGTAATAATTCGAGGGTTGGGTGCTGTTGTACTTTCTTCATTATTTATATGTATAAATATATATACATGTATATGGCAGTGTTGCTTTGAATCCTTATGTTATTTTTTATGTATGTTAACATCTGTTGGAAAACAATTTTATGAAACTATGTGTGTGTTTGTGTGTGGGGTGGGGGGTACATAGAGGCCAGTGGGACAGGCTACCTAGAGGCCAGGGTGGGGCTGGGGTACCTAGAGGCCAGGGAGGGGGACAAGGGTACACAGAGGCCAGGGAGGGCAGTTGTACCTAGAGGCCATGGGGGGCAGGGGTACCTAGAGGTCAGTGGGGCGGTGGGGGTATAAATGTTAGCAAATTCCCTCTCTATAGAGCATCAAGTCTACCTTTCAGGAAAATTAATATCATTATACTAGGTATTTATTGTGGGATTATACCATCTGAACAAATGACCCCGAGTAAATATGAGCCATGTCTAACTGGGTCAACTACCTAAATCACCCTCAATCAGTTATATGAAGCACCTATCAATTTTCAACCAGTGATCTAGATTCACAAATGTCTAGCATGTCTTCTGCTATATATCTTATGGATTTTTGATGTGGTTTATTAAATACCTTCGAATTACAGTGAACTACAAAAGTAAACTAGAAAATGTGTCCATGGGACATGAATGCCCCACTTTAGTGCTGTCAGTCGCATAAAACTAGAACGATCACTGAAGGTGATGAATACCCTAACTTTGTTGAATTCTAAGTCATACAAAGGGCCATAATTCTGTAAGAGATTAGGCAATGAAACATGTGTGATGTAGACGGACACTAGGATATCAGTTTACTGTGTATATGAAGTCTGGTAATAATCCATTGGAAAGTGTTGGAGAAATGCAAATAATAAGAATGTGTTATGGGACGGGACGGGACGGGATGCGAAAATGTTTCGTGACGTGACAATTCGTCGCGACGAGATGTTACGGATAGTGCAATACCTATATAGCCCCCACCCTGTTTAAGAAAAATGGAGCAGGGCTACGAAGCAGGGCTACAAAGCAGGGCTACAATAAACTTTAAAATAAAAATTGTATTACCTTTTATTTAATCATATGCAAAGCTTTAAAGCCAAAATGATACAGTATCAAATAAATCTAGGTGCAAAGTTATCTAGGTCTTTTAACTTTGGAACATTTTTTAATGCTTGATCCATACTTGTAAGAATGCCGGGACAAGTAAACCATATAATAACTTGAAATTAGGACTTGGTCAAATAACAATTCATCAGATATTACAATCTGTAGGGCATGGGGTTGACCACTGTAGTGACTTAGTGATGGAGCATCCGCCTCGCATGTGGGTTTAATCCCATGTCCTGTCACACAAAAGACTTCATAAACAAGGTACTTGAAGCTCCCTTACTTGATGTTCAGCATATAAAGAGTGGTGCTAGGACTGGTCAGCCTGGTGTCTGTATAATGGGACTGGGTGGGGTATCATGTCATGTGTCTACGGCCTGGTACATTCGCAACATCTCGTACACTGTTACGCAGCATTTTTTTAATGTAATACGCAGGTTTCCATATTGGTTACGTCATTGCGCCTTAGATACCCGCCAAAACAAATTTTCATTCAAAATCAAAGCTACCATTCAAATGTTGCAATGTTAATCAGCCGATTGCTCCATCAATAGTTTATTTACATGAAAGTAGTGTAAAACCTTCATCTGAATTGTAAAAAACAAACACTCAACGCAAATTATACATCGACACACGTGGCTAGCGACCATATTGTTTACATAGCAACAGTGCACTATTTTCTGTGCCGTTGCCTTCCGGCTAACAGAATGTCAAGATTTTGAACATACTGAAGTGCCGTGATACACACGAGGCGGGATCCTGAAGAATGACGGGTTTGGCTGAGCGTTCAATTGCGGCCTGGTATTGGACCTGTCTGGCAGTACTATAAGTTAAGCATTGAGCTCAATACTACAAGTAGACATTGTCTTGATGTGACTGAAAGATTGTTATGAGGGTCATTCAGTAAGCTGTGGTAACGGCTTAATATTTTACACATTATATATACACAAATAAGTTTATTTTCCTAAAATCCTTTAATATAACATCCCTTGCATTGATTGACCGATTCCCATCTCCTGGGTAACATTGCAATACCAGTTGCTAGACTATCGAAGTCGGCTGTGGCAGATTGTTGCTCATCTAGGTCCAAATATCTAGTTCCTCGAAGGGGTTCTTTTAACTTCGGAAAAAGATCAACGTCACAAGGACTTAAATCAGGAGAATAAGAGGGGTGACTCAAAACTTCCTAACCGTATGATGTTATTAACGACCTAACATGTTCGAATTTATAGGGCATCGCGTTATCGTGCAATATGATGGTGCCTACTTATAGCAAGTGTCTTCGCTACTCCCTCACCATTGGTCTCAAAATACTCTGTAGCCGTTATTTGCTATTTCATCACATGTATATCTCCTATCTGCATCGAACAGTCCTTTCAACATTAAAACGGTCTGTGGCAGAAACATGCCGTCCTGACCATGGCTGTATGATAGAGATGCCACAAGCTTCCATCAGCGTTTCAAATAATTATTTTCCCGATTTTCCTCGCAAAACTTCAATTTTTATATATGCACATTGCTTATTGCCACTTACCACATACATCGCGTTCGATGTGCGTACCGATGACGTCACGTCTAAATGACGTCATTTATACTAGCGTTATTATTTTGTATCACTTGAATCAGCGAGGAAACAGCACATATGTTGAACAAGTTTCATGAACAATCCTCCAATAGTTTTTTAGATATCAGACCACTGTCACTATTTATTGAATGACCCTCGTAAAAACGATGTTTAACTCATACTTCTTCACATCTGCAGAATTGCAGAGTTACTTCAAATTCTGTTGTAACACTCCATGAAATGCCAAGAGCCATGTGCGTCCAATCCTGCACCATTAACGTGGCACCCTGGAAATCATACATTACCCTGAAAATCTTATATTTAATGTAAGGTCACTCTCAACTCATCAGGAAACTTAAAGCAATGTTTACTTTAAATACTGCAACATGTTTTTTGTTTTAACTTGCAAACCACTGTCTACAAGGAGCAGTGCCTTTGAAACAATTATAATTTGTTCATATCTTAACAAACTGATTTTGATTATTTTGCCGTTTGTTTTAAATTAATTTTTCCCCCATAATGAAAGGTTTGCTACAAGATAAACTGTACAAGACAAGGCAACTAGAGCTGCATTAATTCAACAAGTAAATTAAGTTACTGTCACTGCATCTTATCAAGTTATTTAAGGTTCTGTTGTTTTATAGTTCACCTTTTTGTGGGTACTACGTACACCTGTTATATACGGACTTTGTAAGTTTGGTAATGTATTCTGCCTTACATGACATGGCAAGTTCATGTTCATGTTGTCATGTTTTGTCCTGCTCATTATACGTCTTCATCATGATCCTGCATGTGTAAATGTGGGAATGTGGCTCCATTGTAAATGGAGTGTCTACTATAGAATTTGCAGGTTAGAAGGTTCTAGGCCTACTCCCTATATTTGATCTCATTGTAAATGAGGATGATGAGCCTGGCATGTCCACTGCTGTTTATAACCTTTCTTGTGTTGGTGCACCATAAAACCCAATTCAATTATAAGGCATGCTTTGTGAAGGAAAATGGTGGATCGCACCAGATGTTTTTTCTTTTTAATGCATTCAGACACAAAGAGCATGAGTCAAGTTGTTATTTTACGGCTAATCAACAAATTAGGTTATTAGAAGCTGCTCCCTGAGAGAGGGAGAGAATATATAACAAAGATATCTGGGATCCCATGACCAAACCTATCAGATTCCTTTGGTTCTTTTACAGGCTCCATTACATGTGACCAGCCAGTTCAAGTTCTCATCCGACAGACAAGGGAGTTAGAGGTTTTACACAATAATTCGGGGGAAGCAAAGCAAGCAGCCACAGCTGATATCACATAGCAGAATAGAACATGTCGATAATGAATTTAAGTCTAATTCAAAACAGGAGGTCAATGAAAACTTCTTATTTCCATATAAATGTCAAACTATTGATATTAGAAAGACTACGATATATATCACAAGTTTCCACAAGACCACTAGGTTTATATTTGTAGCAAGTTTTAAGAAGATAATCATCTTGGAGTTCTGAGGGGAACAAATTTCTGATAAAATGACGATTTCGGTTCTGTTATGCCAAAATATTGACAGTAGGAAATTCTACATTCAGTACAGCTCATGCAAAACCCACACTTTATTTGATTCGCCGAGTTTGGTAGTATCGAGTGCCGCAGAGTCAGTGTTTGGATTCGGCGAATCCAGGTGGAGAAATTACGCCATTGTCGAGTCACTCGGAGTGATCACACTCCGAGGTACTCCGCGTAGAATCCAATTAACCACAAGTGCACACCTGTGGTGATTTATTATTGGGAAAAAAAATTAGTTTTCCGACAACTTTTCAACTTGTCCGACAGCGCGCTTGAAAAATACAATCGCCAGAAAAAGTACAAACAATGAGAAGCCGAGTGCATCTTTTCTGTGCAAAGATGACACAACTGATAAATACAATGAATAAATTTCAAAACAAATAAGTATTTCAAACTTTTAATGCATTTAATCACAAGTTTTGTTCGTTTCTGTAAACCGACATAAATACCCATAATCCTTGGCCATGTATGTACGTTTTAACAAGGCGGCACT
Source organism: Cyrtodaria siliqua (assembly GCA_037043455.1). Taxonomy (NCBI): domain Eukaryota; kingdom Metazoa; phylum Mollusca; class Bivalvia; order Adapedonta; family Hiatellidae; genus Cyrtodaria; species Cyrtodaria siliqua. The sequence continues at coordinate 84,970 of JAWPHD010005710.1, read as the reverse complement.
AACAACGGGTTAATGACCCGGAATTCCTTACAATTTTTTCTGATTATTTCTGACTAAAGAACACATCGATGTATTAATAATAAACAGCAGAATAAACTTGTTACAAATAACAATTAATTAAAAATATAATTATAATTTTCAGTATAATAATTACTAATTGATTTTTATGTTGTCGCCGCGAAGCCGGTAGTAGGAACCGCCATTTACCCAGTATCCATATTCCCGGGCATTCAAATGGATGGATGGATGGATGGACCGACCGACCTCAAGCAATGTTTTATTGCAGGGGATAATAACAATGAAAAATCGTGATCCAACTTACTTTTAAATGGTCATCTACATCTGCCAGTGATTGGTCAATCCAATCCATGTTGCCTGACAATTTACAGGCGTGCTTGGTTACCAACACTAGATGACTGACTGAGAGGACCAGAGCAGTACATCTGAAACAAGACAGAGTCAGATATACAACACAATGATCAACTGTGCTCAACTATGAGGTAATTTGTATGAAGTTAAGAACCAAATAATGCATAGCATCATCAACGACGACGACGATGGGGTTAAAGATGCTTTAGGCAGAGATCATTAACGTCTCACACCACAATTAATTTTCCATAGGGTCCCATTGTAATGTTTTTGTTCGTGGCATAGAGATAAACAGATTTTACAACATGTATTTATGCTTAAATTCTTTATTGATCCAAAATCTGCAATTTAAAACACATTTAACAAATATTTAGCAGATTGAATTTTTTTTTAATTTCATGTTAACGTGACACCTATCAAAATTTAGACAAAAATACAACTCCATGGTGATTAGACCCATGATGTGTAAAATGAGGCAGAATTAGTTAGAAATCTTATATCAACATGCATTTTTCTGTGAACTCTTCCTAAAATGCTGCAGATTAAGAACCTGGTAAAGATAAATCAATGTATCCTGTAAAATGTTGAAAAGCGAACTTTTTTTTTTTTATCTACCTCCTTCATCTGTAGGACACGAGTATTCAAGGGAGATAATAGTGGTGTGAGTCCTTCATATGTAAAGATTATGCTGCTTTTTGTGACTGTCATAATGAGCTAGCTTCATAAAGTAAATGTAATTATTGCAACTGATCTACCTAAATCCAGAAAAAAGTAACATGATTTTTAAGGATGACTCATTCATATGTGCCGCCATCTTGGGTATAGTCCTTACTGGAATGATGTCAGTAAACTGCTACACTAATTACAGCCAATCATACAATTTGGCCACCAAGAATGAAGATGACTGCAGAAAGAAAGAGGAAGAAAGAAACACTGACTTACCGAGCTTCTAATAAACGCGGATCTAAAGGTGGATACATAGATTGCACTACCTCGTCCACCCGCGGGTTTATCCGCTTGGCTATAGTAACGATATCCGTCAACATTTCTTGTGTGCGTATTTTGTCCGAATTGCTCATCGTCATGCCAACCAAGCGCTCCGTGAGATGGTGACATGTTTTTAATATGGAGATGCAATGTGGGACTAGTCCACTGAAATTATATAGAAGATATTCTCAAATACTCTGCAGTGAAGAATCATAAAATTCTGCTGTATCTTGTCATGGTCAATGCAATAAAGAATAGAAACCAAAACCCAATCTGATGAATTACTAAAATGATCTCTCGAAATACTGATATTCACAGTTTTTATATACCACTGATTAGCCAATTCGATCAAACGTTCCAGATTCCTCTACACCATTTAACAGTGGGGAGCCATATTAAATGAGAAACCTTTTAACAGTTGGAACCTATTTAAGTTGGGAACCATTTAACAGTGACAACCATGCAACCGTGGGTACCATTTAACAGTGGGGAACCATTAAACCACAATTAAAATAGATGTCTTTAAATCTGATGGGAGTGAACAAAAAATTGTCAGCATTACAATCAATCTCATTAAAATCAGACTCTTTATCACGCTACCATACTCTACGCAACTAAGGATCTAGATCGACAACACTCCATTGGAGGTCACGTCAGATTGACCTTACGATTAGCCAGATTTCTGCCTACAAAATTGCTAGGTATAGACTGCTTCACTGCGCATGTCGTGTTTCAGTAAAATGTTGTGCAGCAGTCTACGATCGGTATTGAAAGAGACAATTTCCGTAAACTTTACTTATAAAACACAAAATAATTGCGTTGACAAACATAATACACCAACCATTATCGAATATTACTGAAAAATAGAAATAAAAAGATTGTTTGATGGAATTTAATAGCGGTACATTTTTTTTTACTGATTCGTGGGATTGACTAGAGAACTAATGTCGTAACAATTTCGGTGGAATATATATTTTCAAAATACACCTAATTTTCTTCATATCTTGATATAACATGCCATTTATTGTATTTCTTTGAATTTATCGTGCAATCCACAGCAATAACACACGAAGATTTTATCTTTATTCGGATATAAATCTATGTGTTTTATGTGGATTTTCGTTTGTTCAGTTCACTCGAATATCATCTGAAGTGCATATGAAACGCGCGATTTCATTGGTAGAATTTAGTTGATTTTCTCATGAATATTGATTAGATGAAAGGTCGATCTGACGTGACCTCCAAGGCAGAGTTGTCATATCCTATAGCGGAGAGTTATCGAATCATAATTAGGATATGATTTTAATGAGATTGCATTACAATGTAAATGAATAAGAATGAAAACTAGAAATGAGCCCAAGGGATACAGATGCCCCTGCTATTGCTTCACATACTAATAAGGAAATTGCCTGTCGGACAACATTAATTTTCATGAATTTTTACTATTCTAAACGACATAACTCTGAAATAACTGAGGCAATGGGGCTAATTATCAAACTTGGCCGAGACATTGTGCCCATATACAATTTGACTAAGTTTGGAGAAGATTGGATATCAATTACCCAAGTTAAGAGTCCGGACAACATTTTTTAAATCGATGCATGGACAGACAGGGGTAACACTATAATTTTATACCCTTTTACCATTCTTCAAATTGTGGGGGCATAAACATAATGTTAAAAGTGTAAATCAATCATTGGATTAACAATAAAACAAAAAAAACGAAAACAGTACCATTTTCTTTTTCTCATTTAACATTTGTTTAGCAATTTTTATCAGTATACACTCACTGAACATCGTCGCACCATCGCTCATCCTTGAGTATTTCCTCCAGCTTGGGATTGTGTATCTCCACCTCATCTAGCTCTAACTCCGACTTGGACCTTCTGGGTTCTTCCTCGATCAGCTGTACATCTGGTCTGTAGATAGACAAACAATATACATAATGATATCTCAGACTTGGACCGTCTAGGTTCTTCCTCAATCAACTATACATCTACATATTCTGGAAAACTGGCTCAGCCAAAATCCCATGCTCAAGCTCAAAACTCAATATTTCTTTTAGCTTTAACTTTTTTTCAATGAGTGTTTTCAATTGCAAAACTTTCAGCAAAGCTGTAATGTTTGCTTATCTTCATTTGTGTAAAGTTTCAAGTAACTGTAAGACCATTAAGCAAGATTTTTTAATTATTTAGCTGAACTTGAGCTTGAAATTTCAACTCAATAGTTTCGACTGTACATCTGGTCTCAGGGCCCTAGTGGACCGTTTTTGGTGCCGAAATTCGGCCCCATTCCCCTCCCCTAAAAAAACTCTAATACAGGAAAACAGCATAATTATGTTTTGTAATTTGGAATGGTACATTCTTGGTGCCATTTAAATAAAAAAAAACACACACTAATTTGTGTTTCTTAGAAATTCCCCTTTGATATGAAAACATAACAAAATTCCCCTTCCTGAGGACCCTGGCCCCAAAAAGCTGACTAGTGCCCTGGACCGTCTGTAGATAGACAAATATATAATGACTGCGGACTGTTGTAAACGTTTCACTAGTATGGAGAAAATATAAAACACTCTTGCATTCATGTATATAATAGCCTTTTCCCTTATTTATAATAAAACAACAGTTCCTCATTTAATAATGTAGATTATTGGCTATAATAGTTCATACATTTAACCATGATGAATTGCTTAAATTCATTTCCACTATCCCTAGTTCTATTCCATTTGTCCTATTTTAATTCCACCATCCATAGCAGTTTGTCCACCCTCCCAAATTCATTACCATCCTAGTTAATTTTCACCCTCACTAGTTCAATTCCACCTCTCAATTCCACCATACCTAGTTCAATTTCATCCGCCACCATTTCCACCATTACGTTTAATTCCTCCCTCCCTGGTTCAACAACTTCACCCTTCCTAGTTCAATTTCACCCTCCTTCCTTGGCCCAATTCCACCCACTCTGGTTCAACTTCACCCTTCCTAGTTCAATTTCACCCTCCTTGGCCCAATTCCTCCCACCCTGGTTCAACTTCACCCTTCCTAGTTCAATTTCACCCTCCTTGGCCCAATTCCTCCCACCCTGGTTCAACTTCACCCTTCCTAGTTCAATTTCACCCTCCTTGGCCCAATTCCTCCCACCCTGGTTCAACTTCACCCTTCCTAGTTCAATTTCACCCTCCTTGGCCCAATTCCTCCCACCCTGGTTCAACTTCACCCTTCCTAGTTCAATTTCACCCTCCTTGGCCCAATTCCTCCCACCCTGGTTCAACTTCACCCTTCCTAGTTCAATTTCACCCTCCTTGGCCCAATTCCTCCCACCCTGGTTCAACTTCACCCTTCCTAGTTCAATTTCACCCTCCTTGGCCCAATTCCTCCCACCCTGGTTCAACTTCACCCTTCCTAGTTCAATTTCACCCTCCTTGGCCCAATTCCTCCCACCCTGGTTCAACTTCACCCTTCCTAGTTCAATTTCACCCTCCTTGGCCCAATTCCTCCCACCCTGGTTCAACTTCACCCTTCCTAGTTCAATTTCACCCTCCTTGGCCCAATTCCTCCCACCCTGGTTCAACTTCACCCTTCCTAGTTCAATTTCACCCTCCTTGGCCCAATTCCTCCCACCCTGGTTCAACTTCACCCTTCCTAGTTCAATTTCACCCTCCTTGGCCCAATTCCACCCACCCTGGTTCAACTTCACCCTTCCTAGTTCAATTTCACCCTCCTTGGCCCAATTCCTCCCACCCTGGTTCAACTTCACCCTTCCTAGTTCAATTTCACCCTCCTTGGACCAATTCCACCCACCCTGGTTCAACTTCACCCTTCCTAGTTCAATTTCACCCTCCTTAGCCCAATTCCTCCCACCCTGGTTCAACTTCACCCTTCCTAGTTCAATTTCACCCTCCTTGGCCCAATTCCTCCCACCCTGGTTCAACTTCACCCTTCCTAGTTCAATTTCACCCTCCTTGGCCCAATTCCTCCCACCCTGGTTCAACTTCACCCTTCCTAGTTCAATTTCATCCTCATTGGATCCACCATTACAAGTTCAATTCCTCCCTCCCTGGTTCAACTTCACCCTCCCTAGTTCAACTGCATCCGCCTTGGCTCAATTCCACCATTACAAGTTCAATTCCTCCCTCCCTGGTTCAAATTCACCCTGCCTAGTTCCACTGCATCCTCCTTGGCTCAATTCCACCCTCCCTGGTTCAACTTCACCCTTCCCAGTTCAATTTCACCTTGCCTGGTTCAATTTCACCCTCCTTCAATTCCATCATTACTATTTCAATTCCACCCCCACACACCCCACCCCTGTTTAAATTCCACCCTGCCTACTTAAAGTTCACCATCCTTGGCACAATTCCACCCTGCCTAGTTCAATTCCGCCCTCCTTGGCTCAATTTCCCCCTCCTTAGTTTGATTCCACCATACCTGGTTCAATTCCAACATGCTAAGTTCAATTAAACCTCCTTGACTCAATTCCACCATACTTAGTTCAACTCCATGCTACATAGTACATATCCACAGGTATTCCTAAATTTATTTTCACCCTGCCTAGTTCATATCCATCTCCCTAGTTCAATTCCACCCTGCCTAGATCAATGTCAGCCTCCTTTCTCAATTCCACCATTACTAGTTCATATCCACCCTCCCTGCTTCGTTTCCACCCTCTTTTTTCACTTTATTTAACGGTAATAAAAGGGACTTTACAAATGGAAAAAAAAAACAACAGTGCCACATTAGCGTAAAATATGAGATTTCTTGGGTGCTCCACCTTCCTCCCATCCACATTTTAAAGAACATAGTAACGCTGTTGACCCAAGTGATCCAGACATTTGCATATGTAATATTTAAATAAGCCTGTTTGAACAGATGTAAACTTACAAATTTTTTCTGATTAAATTTAACCTAGACAACTGTTTTTTCCAGAGTTCACCACTTTCCTCTTACATTGATAAACATATTAAGGTTTATACATAGTAAAGTCAAAATGTATTTTGAAGTATAACATAAACATGATAATGCTTGAATACACAGCAAAGTGATGTTAATAGTTATAACACGTTTTTTCAAGCCAGTAAAGTTTGTTTTAGTTTATGAAAGTTACTCGATATATGACATGTATGTCAGTCTTTGAATTTCTCGACTCTTTGGTACTAGATACGTTTATATACTGAACAAAAAAAGTTAAGAACGACATCTGAAGGACATAGATTAACAAGAGGTCAATGACCTTGAAGCTCTACTGCTAGGTTTTTGATAGCTGGATCATATTCCTGTGAAGTTTCAACAAAATCTGTCAAGTAGTTTCAGAGGAGTAGTTGCTAGTTGCTAGGATCAACTAGATATCAAGAACTACATTCCTTTTTTAGTTCATGAAAATCCATCAAGTGTTTCAGAGGAATAGTCGCTACACGCTCTTACTATATAACACTATGTAAAAAGGACGGCCGGGCAGCCATGTTTATCGTCGAATCAAAACGATTTTCAGAAAGAACCAACATCATTTCATGCTGATCATTTTAGAGAAAGTCTCATATCACTTACAGTTTTCAAGAAGTATTCGCTACAAACTAAACTGTATGTTGAAAATCTATTTGTAGCCGTGGCAGCCTTCTTGAAGTTCCGACCGACTTGAAATTTTGCTAGGATCAATTAGACATCAGGAGTAACATTCCTGTGAAATGTCATGAAAATCCATCAAGTAGTTCAGGGGTGTCATTAACTTTATAAGTAAGCGACACACAGCAGAGTAGCCGGGTATTTTTATTGATACTTGTTTAAACTACTAATAAAAGTATTCATAGTAGCCGGGTAGACCAGTCAAAGTAGCAGGGGGAAATCCCCGCCTCCTGCCTCTTAATGACACCCCTGGTAGTTTCAGAGGAGTAGTCGCTACAAGTTTTTACTATATAACTCTATGTACATTTGGGCCTAAATTAAAAGATTGTTTGTTTGCAGTTTGCGACCGACCCACGGCAAATCCGCCAACCCAATCAAATTTATTTTTTTTCCACTTTTTTTTCCCACCAATGTGTTCATCACAAATATTGTTGGTTGTTTCAATTATTTTGGGAAGTTTCATAATGCTCTTATATATTGGATGCTTGGAAATAATCTCTGCTCAGGAAGTACTTGCAGGTCGTAGGGTGCTAAAATAGTTCCTTGAAAAAATCCAAAGTTTCTAGTTTGTATGTGTTATTCCCAAGATTAGATTTTATTTCATTGTTAAATCTAACCTGAGATTAAAGTAGTTTGTCTGTTGTCATGAATATAATTATTTTACTGTGTTTGTCAGGATTATTGGAGAGTATGAGCATAATAGAGGTTAGGTAGAGATGTGGTTTTGACAGATGTTTATTTCAAAATACGCATAGTGTGAATGAATGATGCGAAATATTGAAAAACTTAATCGGAGTTTTATTCCAGATATGGGACCGTTTGCTAGCCAAATATGTTTAATACACAGAATAAAACTGTATTTAAGCGAACGAATGTTGTGGAACTTGTGACTGATCTCCAAATATAGCCTAAATTGCATTGTGTTCAATGGGCTGATTTTCACCGGTCTGACTGACATCTGCTGCAATAGTAAATGGAAATCTCTGCTGCTGTAGTAAACTGAAAGCGTCTACATGACTGACCTTGTGAGTGAGGAAAATGTGAGGATGGTGTCTGCAAAAACAACCCTTGAAGACAATATTGTTCTTTGCAGTAACGTAAACTGAGAAGTGAAACTGACACAGAGTTCAACATTTATACTTTAACAGGGCTCGACATTAACTTTTTTTTCTTTGGAAATGTTATGCATGGGAACAATATTTTGGTAATATCTCTACAAATTAATAATGCTATTTTCGAGCAAGTTATTGTCTAATCCACTTGCCTGAACTAAATTTCTACTTGCCCCATTTGACCATATTTTTCTAATATTTCTAATGATGATCTGCGAATATTCAATTTATATGTTTTAGATGAAATATAAAAATAGTGTAGATTGTATGCACTGGATTTGATGTTAATTTCTTGTACCAAACAAAAGAGTTTGCCATTTGAAACATTACTTCGAAAAAGTTAGCGTTGTGCTGTTTAATAGTTACTAAGTCTATTTCATGTGTCCATAAATGAACATTTGATCAATGTTTTGCATGTTCTGTTAATATTTAACTTAACCCTTTTTAAACAAGAGGCCCAAGAGGGCCTGTGGACGCTCTACTGGCCAATACAGGGGTCAAGCCAGACTCCAAAAATAGGGAGAAGTCACTTCTCCCTCCAGTCAAAACAGGGAGAAGTTTTTCAAAATAGGGAGACTTGAGGTCGATCGACATGAGACGGACGATTAAATATCGACTAAATAATGCATAATACTAATAAAGCATGTATTATTATTATTATTATTATTTTCCCACGGCCTTACAAACTTCAAAGTGAACAGTGCCAAAAATCCTATCTCTCTTGAACCCCCCCCCCCCCCACACACACACACGCCCCCACCCCCCACCCCCCACCCCCACCTTCGTTTCATAGAATACAATACATTTCCACTGATTTCTCTCGTCAATAAAACAATCACAAACAAACTCTCTTTATACCAAACACATTTCTTTATTTCATAATTACCCTCAATAAAACACACAATCAAAGTTTTGCTTATTAAAGATTCTTTACAATTAACTTTGCCGATGTCAATCATATAATTTATATACACCGTCTTTTAAATTTATTTATCGTGGGAGATTTTTCAAGGTATCTTGTTGTCAATCATAATCATAACCCCGCCCTTGCGCAGTGTTTTGTAGTACGATTTTTAATTATTCATCAAACGAAAAAATACGACAGCTTTGATTGGTTTACTTAAATAGAATGCGCACATGATTCCCCACATGATCTAATCACGTGATCGCCTAACGAGCAAACATGGCGGTTGATATTCTCATCTCGCCTAAGGCAAGCCGATAAAGATCGATAATTAGGCTATTGCCCTGATTAGATAAGAGTCGCGTTGTTATTTAATGGTAATGGGATTAAATAAGGTACGTGTGATACACGCGCTGATTGTGTATTTTAGAGGCTTTTGTTTATTATGGGGTTAATCACATTTGAAATTTCCGAAATTGATCCGAATTTGCCGAAAATGACGGCGACTCAAATTTCGCCCCACATGAATAAAAAAGCGAAGTCGGCCAAACTACAGCGAAGTTTTTAGCGACCTCGCCTAATCGTGTGACCCCTGCCAATATGGCTCTTATAACATCAATGAAGCCAGTGACTATCATCTTAAAGAGGCAAAATATTACTGGTCCGATCTGACTGGTTTTCGAACTTGACCAGTAGAGATAATAAACAAGAGGTCAATGACCTTGAAGCTCTACTGATAGATTTTTGATAGCTAGGTCAACATTCCTGTGACATTTCATGAAAATCCATCAAGTAGTTTCATAGGAGTAGTCGCTACAAGTTTTCATTATATAACTCTATGTAAACAAAGATGGCCGTTGGCGGCCATGTTTAATGTCAAATCAAAATAACTTTTGACAAGGATCAACATCATGTCATACTGATCATTTTAGAAAAAGTCCCATATCAATATCACTTATAGTTTTCAAGAAGTAGTCGCTACAAACTTGTTTTTTAAAAATCTATTTTTAGATTTGGTGGCCATCTTGGATTTCACATCAACATGAAAATGAAAATCAGTCGAGTAGTTACAGAGGAGTAGTCGTTACAAGTTTTTACTAGATAACTCTATGTAAACAAAGATGGCCGCTGACAGCCATGTTTAACATCGAATCAAAGCGATTTTCGACAAGGACCAACATCATGTCATACTGATCATTTTAGGAAAAGACGCATATTAATATCACTTATAGTTTTCAAGAAGTAGTCGCTACAAACTTGTATTTTGAAAATTTATTTTTAGCTGTGGCGGCCATCTTGAATTTCCGGCCGACCTGAAATTTTGCTAGGATCATTTAGACATCAAGAGCAACATTCCTGTGAAGATTCATGAAAATCCATCAAGTAGTTTCATAGGAGTAGTCGCTACAAGTTTTTACTAGATAACTCTATGTAAACAAAGATGGCCACTGGCAGCCATGTTTAACGTCGAATCAAAATAATTTTCCACAAGGATCTACATCATGTCATGCTGATCATTTTAGAAAAAGTCCCATATCATTATCACTTACAGTTTTCAAGAAGTAGTCGCTACAAACTTATTTTTTAAAAATCTATTTTTAGCTGTGACGGCCATCTTGAATTTCCGGGCGACCTGAAATTTTTCTAGGATCAATTAGACATCAAGAGCAACATTCCTGTAACGTTTCATGACAATCCGCCAAATAGTTTCAGAGGAGTAGTCGCTACAAGTTTTTACTATATAACTCTATGTAAACAAAGATGGCCGCTGGCAGCCATGTTAAACTTCGAATCAAAACGATTTTCGACAAGGATCAACATCATGTCATGCTGATCATTTTAGAAAAAGTCCCATATCAATATCACTTATAGTTTTCAAGAAGTAGTCGCTACAAACTTGTATTTTGAAAATCTATTTTTAGCCATGGCGGCCATCTTGAATTTCAGGCCGACCTGAAATTTTGCTAGGATCAATTAGACATCAAGAGCAACATTTTTGTGAAGTTTCATGAAAATCCGTCAAGTAGTTTCAGAGGAGTAGTCGCTACAAGTTTTCATTATATAACTCTATGTAAACAAAGATGGCCGCTGGCAGCCACGTTTAACGTCGAATCAAAACGATTTTTGATAAGGACCAACATCATGTCATGCTGATCATTTTAGAAAAAGTCCCATATCAATATCACTTATAGTTTTCAAGAAGTAGTCGCTACAAACTTGCATGAAAATCTATTTTTAGCCATGGCGGCCATCTTGAATTTCCGGCCGACCTGAAATTTTGCTAGGATCAATTAAACATCAAGAGCAACATTTCTGTGAAGTTTCATGAAAATCCGTCAAGTAGTTTCAGAGGAGTAGTCGCTACAAGTTTTCATTATATAACTCTATGTAAACAAAGATGGCCACTGGCAGCCATGTTTAATGTCGAATCAAAATAATGTTCGACTCGGATAACCATCATGTCATGCTGATCATTTTAGAAAAAGGCCCATATCAATATCACTTATAGTTTTCAAGAAGTAGTCGCTATTAACTTGTATTTTGAAAATCTATTTTTAGCCATGGTGGCCATCTTGAATTTCCGGCCGTCCTGCAATTTTGCTAGGATCAATTAGACATCAAGAGCAACATTTTTGTGAAGTTTCATGAAAATCCTTCAAGTAGTTTCAGAGGAGTAGTCGCTACAAGTTTTCATTATATAACTCTATGTAAACAAAGATGGCCACTGGCAGCCATGTTTAATGTCGAATCAAAATAATCTTCGACTCGGATAACCATCATGTCATGCTGATCATTTTAGAAAAAGTCCCATATCAATATCACTTATAGTTTTCAAGAAGTAGTCGCTACAAACTTATTTTTTAAAAATCTATTTTTAACTGTGGCAGCCATCTTGAATTTCTGGCCGATCTGAAATTTTGCTAGGATCAATTAGACATTAAGAGCAACATTCCTGTAAAGTTTCATGAAAATCCGCCACGTAGTTTTATAGGAGTAGTCGCTACAAGTTTTTACTATATGACTCTATGTAAACAAAGATGGCCGCTGGCAGCCACGTTTAACGTCGAATCAAAACAATTTTTGATAAGGACCAACATCATGTCATGCTGATCATTTTAGAAAAAGTCCCATATCAATATCACTTATAGTTTTCAAGAAGTAGTCGCTACAAACTTGTATTTTGAAAATCTATTTTTAGCTTTGGCGGCCATCTTGGATTTCACATCAACATGAATTTTTGCTAGGATCAACTAGACTTCATGGGCAACATTTTTGTAAAGTTTTATGAATATCCATCCAGTAGTTTCAGAGGAGTAGTCGCTACAAATAAAAGTTAACGGACGGACAGACGGACGGACAGACAGACGGACGGACGACGGACGCCGCACCACGGCATAAGCTCTGCTGATCTCTGATCAGTAGAGCTAAAAATCAATTTAAAAAAATAAAGAAATTAAAAATATTAAAAGAAAAAAAAAAGTCAAAAATATGGTAAAGTTTGGTAAAGATCAGATGAAAATTGAAGGCCCTATCGCCTTAACAACGCAAAATATAGCATTTTTAACTAAATAAAGGGCCATAACTACGCTGTTACTGGTCTGATTTGGCTGGTTTTCAAATTTGTCCGAGCTTTCATTGACATTAACAATCTGGTAAAGTTTGGTAAAGATCAGATGAAAAATGAAGGCCCTATCGTCTTAACGAGACAAAAGTTAACGCCAGACGACGAATGGACGACTCAGCATCCCATATGGATAAAACTAGTGAAGCACAGGCTTTTTGCATGCCGTCGATGGGCATGCGTTAGTAATAAGAATATGTTAAAAAAAAAAAATCCCTACCTACCGACCCACCCCTAAACGCCATGGGTCGGAAACTGCAAACAAACATTTTTTTAATGGTGGCCTTGTAAACAAAGATGGCCACAGGCAGCCATGTTTAATGTCGAATCAAAATAATTTTCAACAAGGACCAACATCATGTCATGCTGATTATTTTAGAAAAAGTCCCATATCAATATCACTTATAGTTTTCAAGAAGTAGTTGGGGCTGGCGTGGCGCAGTCGGTAGTGCGGCGGATTTGTAACCGGAGGCCCCGGGTTCAATCCTCCGTGGTGCCACTGAGTTCCGTCGGTGTGTTCTTGGGCAAGACACTTTTCCTTAGCCTCGTCCGTCGGATGGGGACGTAAACCGGGCGGTCCCGTGTATCGGTCTATCCTCCGAGCACGTTAAAGAACCATAGGAATCTATTCGATAATAAGAGTAGGGCAGGTTCCCGGATTCCTATGTATCCTTCCCCTCTCTCTGGGGCGGCTCTAAATAACCTATACTGTGTTGATGAGCCGTTAAACAACATTCAATTCAATTCAAGAAGTAGTTGCTGCATATTTGTTTTTTAAAATCTATTTTTAGCCATGGCGGCCATCTTAAATTTTCTTCCGACCTGAATTTTTTTCTAGGATCAACTAGACATCAAGAGCAACATTTCTGTTAAGTTTCATGAAAATCCTTTAAGTAGTCTCAGAGGAGTAGTCGCCACAAGTATTTTCTTATATAACTTTATGTAAACAAAAATGGCCGCTGGTGGCCATGTTTGAGCCATGTTTGACATCCAAATCAAAATGAACTTTGGTTAGGACCAACTACATGTTGTGGCAGTAATTTTGGTATAGGTTCCAAATCAATATCGCTTAAGTTTTTTGAGAAGTAGTCACCACATATCAAATTTTTAAAATCTATCTTAAGCCGTTGTGGCCATCTTGAATTTCCGGACGACCTGCATTTTTTGCTAGGATCAAATAAGACATGAGAGCAACCTTCCTGTGAAGTTCCATGAAAATGCGTCAAGTAGTTTCAGAGGAGTAGTCGCGATAAGTTTTTCTTATATAACTCTATGTAAACAAAGATGGCCACTGGCTTCCATGTTTGACATGGAATCAAAATGAATCTTGGTTAGGACCAAGTACATGTCACACCAGTAATTTTGGTAAAGGTTCCAATTCAATATCATTTACGGTTTTTGAGGAGTAGTCGCCACAAAGTCGCACTGTTAAAATTTATTTTTAGCAGTGGCAGCCATCTTGAAATTCCTACCAATCTGAATTTTTGCTATGATCAACTAGTCATCCAGAGCAATATTGCTGTTTAGTTCCATGAAATTCCATCAGTTAGTTTCAGAGGAGTAGCCGCAACAAGTTTTTCCTATATACCTCTATGTAAACAAAGATGGCCGCTGGCAGCCATGTTTAACATCCATTCAAAATGAACTTTGGTTAGGACCAACTACATGTCATGCCAGTCATTTTGGTAAAGGTTCCAAATCAATATCACTTACGATTTTTGAGAAGAAGTCGCCACTAAATTGCATCTTTTAAATCTATTTTTAGCCGTGGCGGCCATCTTAAATTTCCTACTTTTGCTAGGATCAACTAGACATCAAAAGCAACATTCCTGTGAAGTTTCATGAAAATCCGTCAAGTAGTTTCAGAGGAGTAGTCGCCAGAAAAAAAGTTTATACAGACAGACAGATCTTTGATCAGACGAGCTAAAATTATGAACGCCGATATATAATTGTTTGAATAACCGAGGCAAATCCCTTTCTATAGAGGTCCGGAGCCAGCTCCACACACCCACCCAGGGTCCGAATTTAACTTAATTTCTTACTTGCAATTTTTTGCAAGTGGCAATATTTTATACTCGCAAAATGAAAAAGGACCTTTCACAATTTTATCAACTTTTATTTACCAAAACATGGCAGTGCCCACACGCGGCTGATTCACTAGAGTTACCTTCCTCAGCACATGGCGCTGGCTGATTGTCAGCAATTCATTGCTAGTCTTCTTTATTTCGTTCGTTGATTTGGAAAAAAGTCAGAAATTCGCTTCATTATTGATTCACCTATCTGCAAAACGCTTGCATTTTGACTAGAAGAGCGATTACGGTAACATCTAAAACACGTACCGTACATTGTACGAAATGACCGATTTCCCTATTTTTTAACAGATATTGTAATGATTTTAATTTTATTAATTACTTCAAATAGATTTGATACAAAGTGTTTTATTTTAACAAGAGCTGTCGGAGAACAGCGCAGCTCGACTATTCGATTTTTCGGAGAATCATAAATTTATAGCTAGTATATACCATCAGAAAACAAGGCTACAACAATGTGGGGTGGGGTTGGGAGCACAACATAACTATGTGTAAGAACTGACCAAAACTACACAGAAATATGTAAAAAAAAAAAAAAAAAAAAAGTTTCAAGTGGGTGGGCTGGGGGGGAGTTAGGGGGGAGAGGTGGGAGTGAGTTGGGGGCTGGGGGGAGGGTGCAACATATATGTGTAAGAATTGACTAAAACAACAAAGAAATATGTAAAAAAAAAAAAAAATCTAGTGTGGTGGGGGGGCGGGTGAGAGGCGGGTGAGAGGCGGGTGTAGGTGGGGTGGAGGGGCGGTGAGGGGGCAACATATATGTGTAAGAATTGACAAAAGCAACACAGAAATATGTAAAAAAAAAAAGTTTCAAGTGGGGGTGGGTTGTGGGGGAGAGCGGGGGAAGAGGCGGGAGTGGGTTGGGGGCGGGGGGAGGGGGCAAAATATATGTGTAAGAATTGACTAAAACAACAAAGAAATACGTAAAAAAAACGTTTTTTAACATATTTCTTTGTTGTTTTAGTCAATTCTTATACACATATGTTGCCCCCCCCCCCCCCCCAAACCCCAAACGCACTCCCGCCTCTCACCCCATCACCCCCACCACCACCCCGCCCAAGACTTGATTTTTTTATATGTTATTCTCAAATTTTGTAACATTATTATTGTTTGTATAACTATATGTCACATTATCATTGACCCTGAACATACACGGTTTTGTATCTGGTCTATGGAAATGACATGCCTTTATGTGCTATATTTTGTTTTCTCAGTGTATGTACTATCTTTACTTATCTGCATAACATTCTGAATTATCTGAAGACACTAATCAATACTTCTTAGAACTGAACAGCATTGATTTATAAATCAAACAAATTAATGGTGTACAAACTACAAAATAACAAAGAAGTAAAGTACATACTGCAGCATACTTCATTAAACATTTAACATCTTAAATTAATCTTCATGTAATAATCCAGATAACATTCATGATTGTCAAAACAAAACAATAGAAATGCAGGTACAAAACACCAGCATGTAGGCAGGTAGTAGTATAATGGAACATAGTGTGAGATACATGATGTCAGAACTTTATTTTAACCCTTATATTCCCTACATATATATAACGGACTGTTCTTTCTTTGAATTAAGGCCATTCCATTTATGTGACAAAGGGGGTGTTTTGGGGGAAATGACTGATCAGCAGTCAGACATTGTAAACCCTTATCAGCCTGCAAGTTACTCGGTTTACAATGATCAGCCGCAGGTGATCTGGTTTTACAATGGCCGCAAAGGCTATTATAGTCGTGCTTAGCGGGTTAAGGGTTAAGCTGAAAACGATATGTCAGCAGCAAAAAAAGAGATGGCACCAGTAAGTGACAAAATTTGTAATGCCATTTGAATTTGATCTTTGACATATGGAAATGATTCTTGCTGGCAACACTCCTCCTCATTGAGATTAACATTTGTGTAAAGTTTCATAAAAAAAAGAAGAATTTTTAAAGAGGAATATTTTAGATAAAGGCTGAATGAAATATAACCGTGCTGGTGGTGAATGTTAAACATTTATGTGAAGTTTCATGAAATTCTCTCCAATAATTTGAAAGTTATGGCTTACGAATTTTATGATTGTTTCGGACGGCCAAACTAAGAGACGGAAACACTAAGGGATGGACGGTGCAACTACTATACAGAGGAAACACTAAGGGATGGACGGTGCGACTACTATACAGAGGAAACACTAAGGGATGGACGGTGCAACTACTATACAGAGCAACAGATAAGCTTTGGGCAGTAATTGGGTATTGCCCCATAGTTTTGGTTTTAACTGGATATTGGCCAAGTTGAATTGGGTATTATTGATAAATTTCTTTCTTAAATCAAGTGTATTATCCTTCATTTTCTGGGTACCAGTATTACATTTTAAAGCAATGCAAGTACATATTAGACTCAGTTGACTACACACCTGGTGTTATTATTTTAGCTACTTAAAACCAGATACACCTTTTTAACAATCACCAATGGAAATCTTGTTTCCAAGTCAGTCATGTTTTTTTCCAAATAAATACGACTGCCAGTGTGAGTCATTGCCTTCTTTTAAATTCATTGTTGCATTGACTAGTAAAAAACGTCCAATAAAATTCACTATCAATTTCAAATTACTGAAAATGTTCTAACAATGTCATACACTATTCTTTTAAATAGTGCATCATTAAAACACGTACATTTGTTGCCATCAGTGAAATAGTATTTCTCTGCTTTTTCGTAGCTTCAGCTTTGTCATATTTTGTTATGAAATGCTTGCATTTATTATGTTGTCGTGCATCTGAACGTTATTGATAATCATCGATTTGGGTATTCCTTATTTTGTTAGCATTTTGGTACGCTTCCATTTGAATTTAATTGCGTTTGCAATGATTTGTAAGGCCTAATAAAAAAACATGTGTGTTTCCGGTTTCCCGACCGACCCTGTTTTATCACCGCCGACCCTAAATATTTTAAGCAGAAAAAAAAAAAATAATAAAAAATAAAAAATAATTTTTTTTTTTTTAATTTTTTTATTCAAATGATAATTTTTTTTAGCCAGAGTTGTCAAGCATCTAATCTGGATTGCAAAGGTTATCAAAAAGTGGCCTTAGTACAAAAATGGCATAATATATGCGAACAATATATATAAAAAAAATATCTAAAAAAAAAACTTTTTCCTACCTACCTACCCTAACTTTTTGACAGGGTGAAACCAGAAACACACAAGTTTTTTTTTTAGGCCTAATCGGGTATTTACGCAAATACGCTGCTTATCTGTTGTTCTGACTATATACCCTCTCCCTTTGGAATGTGCATAAATGTAATTTCAGGTTAAAGTTCAACTGTTTCAAGCCAGAAGTGGAAGTAAGACGAATCTATTAATTCAAACTTTAGTTTTTAGTTCTTAATTACTACTTAATGAATGAATGAATGGTGTTTTACGGCATGTCGACACATAAATAGGTCATATTGTGCGCAAAAACCGACGAAAGATAAAAAAAAATTAAGTAGTAATTAAAAATTAATGTAAATATATAAATAATTACTACTTAAAGGGACACATGGCAATTTTTTTTTTAAACTATCAGCGTCCCCTTTAGCATGTTTAGGTTTTCTACATAACTTCATATTTGCAAATCACTGTTAATAATTATTTGAATGGTTCAAATAAATTCACTTTGCATGTTACTATATTTCAATTATATTTCACCAACAATATTTATAGTAACTTATGGCAGAATAAGAAAGAAAACTTAAAAGCTCCCAAATTCTATTACTTTTCTTTAAATAAACGCCAGCAGGTTTGAAGTAGAAATAATACTGGATTAATAGATCAAAGTGGAATTTTAATGCTTGATAAATAACGGTACAGGATTGCCATGTGCCCTTTAAATAATATTTTCTCTCTTTCCAATGATGGAATTGAATTGAATTGGGGTTTTAAGGCGCACCAACACATGAAAGGTTATATGGCGCCTAACAGGAATGAACATGCCAGGCTCATCCTCCATGTACATCGAGATAAAATATGGAGAATGGGCCTAGAACCTTCTCACCCTGAACTGCAGAGTTGCTGCAAATTCTATTGTAGACACTCCATTTACGCTGAAGCCACATTATAGTTTTTCTGCCACTGCTCTAGTGATATGAGCGAGATGGTACCTGAAACAATGCAGGGGTCATGATGAAGACCTGTAATTAGCATGAACAAAAAATGATAAAATGAATTTGGGAGGTTCTACACCTCTGCCTTCCCCTCCAACGGGATCTGCAGTGGCCCTATTCTTTGCCCCGTAACAATGCGGGGCCCGCGGACCACACGGGAACTTTCCAATGACAGAGAACAAACTCCAGCGGTAAGGGAAGGGCACATAAAGAAAGGCCTAGATAAAGCACAAAATCGCAATTTTCTGTTTCCCTATCTACTGAAAAACCAGTGTGCTACCCAAAACATTTATATATATATATAGCAATTTTATATCACTTTCAACTTGTTGTTTGTAAGTGAGGAAGTGTCGATTCTTATGGATGGCGGGAGGTGTACAGTACTGGAAAAGTGGGTGGTCTGCCTCCACCAAAAAAGAAATTGACGGTCATATATAACCTTACATGTGTTGAAAATGACGTAAAACACCATACAAACAAACAAATCAACTTGTTGTAAATTGTTTACCAATGTTCATAAATTTGATCATGTTTTAACATATTTAAATATATTTACAGTCTTCAGAATGTAAATATCACCGCAACCACTTAGAAATTCTGTCTGGGTTGGGAAACAGCCAACATACTTTTTTTAAGGATGACATTAAAGGGACACATTAAAGAACAAGAAGTTATCAATCAACAAAGTGACCACCTCAGTAGATTTGAAAATCCTGTATCGTTTTGACTTTGTCACGGAAAGCTTGTTTTCTGTTTTCTGTTTGTTTGTATGGTGTTTTACGTCGTTTTCAATAAATGTAAGGTTACATGTATATATGACGGTTGATTTTTTTGTAGTGGAGGCAGACAACCCACTTTTCCTGGGTAGAACCAGTACTGTACACCTCCCACCATCCGTAAGAATCGACACTTCCTCGCTTACAAGTCGAGTTCTCGGTTGGATTCGAACCCGCAGCGTTGAGAGGCGAAGGTTTACAACGCAACGTCGTTAACCATTCGGCCACGCAGATGCTCAAAAGCTTGTTTTCAAATCCTGTTCATGTATTACCATATACTGTTCAGCATATGTCGTAAAATATTGTTTAATTCTGCCTTAAAATATGTTTGCATATAATTAATAAAATTATACAAAAAACATTTACTTTGAACTATTATTAATAATAATTATTAATCATAGTTTGTAAGTTCTGTAGAAAAAATAACCGGACGCCGCCCTTTAATGAAGACAAATCATGGAGACAAATCACTGAAGCTCAAAATGAAGTGGATGTTATCTCTAGTAATAATCATTAAATTTAAATAATCATCAAGTTTAACGCTTCACAATTTTACCACTAACTTTGTCCGAAAATGGGAATTTAAAAAATCAAAAAAAAAAAAATCACTATACAAATTCTGATTGAAATTAAGACAGCATTACAAATCTTTTTATATGTATTCAGGGATTTCTAATGACAACTAAATTACCAATGCAAATATTTCGAAACGTGACATTTTCCATTTTAGCTGAATTTCATTTAAAAACAGATTCAAAATGTCAGTTGCTCAGGAAATGACGCCATGTAGCAAATAAAAGAACAAAAGAAACCCTTTATTTCATGTTAAATCATATCCAGCTAAGTGAATCGTGTCTGAGGTGAAACTACCACTCTCCCTAGATATAAAATTATTGTTTTAATCTATATGATTTTATAATCAGGATGTTAGCATTTATTGCATGTATAACTGGACCATGTGGCGGTGCTGGGGGATTGAACTCCGAACCCTGTTGCCATAAAAGCTATCCTGAACAGGGCTCCGGAAATATGGTTGCCCGACGCCCCGGGCAAGTGGAATTTGGGTGCGGGCAGGTGTCCTTCGCAAATCTGGTTGTCCGACACTTGCCCGACTGGACGTTTCCGTTTTAGACAAAAAATCAAACGAAAACTCAGCTACTAAAGTGTGCCGATTACGAACCCATCGCTTTCGCCGCGAGCGGTAATTAAGAAATCCCTCCCACTTCGACAGTTTGTCAAAACCTGATTGGCCGAGGAAAGTTTGAGGTGCCAATCAAAAATGTCCATGCGCCGATAGCATTAATAATATTCATCTCCCTATTTATACTAAAGTGTGTCCTCTACTAACATGATAAGACCATCCCAAAAATTAATCCAATTATAATCAAATTAATCCAATTATAATCGATAAAACGTAACCATTGTAAAGTTTGTAGACTTCTGTTATGCATTATTTTACGCGCAACATAAATCATATGTTTAGCCGAACTTTCGAATTATGTTTGAAGAGTATAACCGCACCAAGATTTTATGCAACGCATATTGTGTATTGACGCTGAATGTTATCGGAAAAGGTAATGAATACACACTGATCAGTCCGCCAAGTACTTATAGCTGTGTAAAAGGTGAAACGCGGGTCATTGGAAAATTGTAAACAAACAGCAATTTATAAACGATTACGGCAAGTACTGTACTATACACAAATAAAGTAGAAATTAATTACTGGCACTAATTAAGGAAGGTATGTGAATGCAGCGGGTTGCTTTATTGAAGTTATTTTGACACATATTATTAAACAAACTTTGTTTGCCAGTTTGTATTTTGTTTGGCACATTTGGTAACACGATTATCACTTTATTTGTGGCCTGGCGTTGACGATTAAAGCTGAGTAGGCAGATGTTTTGTTTGCAGTTACTATAAAGGGAAACTTTTGAAACACATTCACGAATGTTGATGTAAAATTGATGATGTAATCAAAGGCGGTTTGGAAATGTGTGAAAGGGGTCATTGTTTCTTTTGATATTCATGAGTTTATATGGTAATTCATAGGAATCGGACGTATTGTAAACATAGTACAGTATTCCCATATGTAGGTCCCCGCATGTATATAAAAATATATTTTAATATACTAGTAGTGGATAGTCAATGTGGTTTATTACATGCATTTACAATATGTCCGATTCCTGTGGGTAATTACATGATGCAGTATTTAATAAATGATCCTTCATTATTTCAACAATCTTACAAAAAAAGTTACAAATTAACCATGTCTCTATTACGTTCCTTGTAAGGACAAAACCTAAACATGTGTCTAAAATTACTGAGGAAAATACACCTGGTGATCTTAGAAATGTTGATTTGTATGATTCTGGTGGTCAGTCTGACAGTGAACTTGGATTTAAGGATAGTAGGGATGGTGTTGATTTGTGTTCACCCAGCCAATCTGAAAATGGATCTATTTCTCGTGATTCTCCAGTGAAATCGAGCCCTAAACGTAATCTACTACCCACCATGGATACGTCGGTGGCGCGCAGCGTCTTGAAAAGTTTGGTACGTTGACAAAGGCTTGATTTTGGGACAAGTGACTTTTGAATTTGGGACAAGTGACATTTTGGACAGGGCAAGTGGATTTTGAACAGGGCAAGTGGATTCTGAAAATCCACTTGCCCTGGGCAAGTGGATTTTCAAAATATTTCCAGAGCACTGCTGAACCTGGAGTCGATAGTGTATACATGTACATAATGCGCTTATGAACCTATCTACTTACATACATTATAGTGGTGTAGAAACGTTTGTGATATTAAATGGGGCTAAGGCCAAAAAACAACAAGAGGTCAATGACCTTGAAGCTCTACTGATAGATTTTTGATAGCTAGGTCAACATTCCTGTGAAGTTTCATGAAAATCCATCAAGTAGTTTCATAGGAGTAGTCGCTACAAGTTTTCATTATATAACTCTATGTAAACAAAGATGGCCGCTGGCAGCCATGTTTAATGTTAATCAAAATAATTTCTGACAAGGATCAACAGCATGTCATACTGATCATTTTAGAAAAAGTCCCATATCAATATCACTTATAGTTTTCAAGAAGTAGTCGCTAAAAACTTGTATTTGAAAATCTTTTTTTAGCCATGGCGGCCATCTTGAATTTCGGGCCAGGCTGAAATTTTGCTAGGATCAATTAGACATCAAGTGCAACATTCCTGTAAAGTGTCATGAAAATCCGTCGAGTAGTTACAGAGGAGTAGTCATTACAAGTTTTTACTTTATAACTCTATGTAAACAAAGATGGCCGCTGACAGCCATGTTTAACATCGAATCAAAACGATTTTCGACAAGGACCAAGATCATGACATGCTGATCATTTTAGAAAAAGTCCCATATCAATATCAATATCACTTATAGTTTTCAAGAAGTAGTCGCTACAAACTTGTTTTTTGAAAATCTACTTTTAGCCGTGGCGGTCATCTTGAATTTCCGGCCGACCTGAAGTTTTGTTAGGATCAATTAGACATCAAGAGCAACATTCGTGTGAAGTTTCATGAAAATCCATCAAGTAGTTTCAGAGGAGTAGTCGCTACAAGTTTTCATTATATAACTCTATGTAAACAAAGATGGCCGCTGACAGCCATGTTTAACGTCGAATCAAAATAATTTTTGACAAGGATCAACATCACGTCATACTGATCATTTTAGGAAAAGACGCATATCAATATCACTTATAGTTTTCAAGAAGTAGGCACTACAAACTTGTATTTGAAAAATTATTTTTAGCCGTGGCAGCCATCTTGAATTTCCGGCCAACCTGAAATTTTGCTAGGATCAACTAGACATCAAGAGCAACATTCCTGTGAAGATTCATGAAAATCCGCCAAGTAGTTTCAGAGGAGTAGTCGCTACAAATTTTTACTATACAAATTCTATGTAAAGAAAGATGGCCACTGGCGCCCATGTTTAAGGTCGAATCAAAATAATTTTCGACAAGGATCAACATCATGTCATGCTGATCATTTTAGAAAAAGTCCCATATCAATATCTCTTACAGTTTTCAAAAAGTAGTCACTACAAATTTATTTTTAGCCGTGGCGGCCATCTTGAATTTCCGGCCAGCCTGAATTTTTTTCTAGGATCAACTAGACATCAAGTGCAACATTCCTGTGAAGTTTCATGAACAGCCGTCAAGTAGTTTCAGAGGAGTAGTCGCTACAAGTTTTTACTATATAACTCTGTAAACAAAAATGGCCACTGGCAGCCATGTTTAACGTCGAATCAAAATAATGTTCGACTAGGATCAACATCATGTCATGCTGATCATTTTAGAAAAAGACGCATATCAATATCACTTATAGTTTTCAAGAAGTAGTCGCTATAAACTTATCTTTTAAAAATCTATTTTTAGCTGCGGCGGCCATCTTGAATTTCGGGCCAACCTGAAATTTTGCTAGGATCAATTAGACATTAAGAGCAACATTCCTGTAAAGTTTCATGAAAATCGGCCAAGTAGTTTCAGAGAAGTAGTCGCTACAAGTTTTTACTATATAGCTCTATGTAAAAAAAGATGGCCACTGGCAGCCATGTTTAACGTTGAATCAAAACGATTTTTGACAAGGACCAACATCATGTCATGCTGATCATTTTAGAAAACGTCCGATATCAATATCACTTATAGTTTTCAAGAAGTATTCGCTATAAACTTGTATTTTAAAAATCTATTTTTAGCTTTGGCGGCCATCTTGGATTTCACATCAACATGAATTTTTGCTAAGATCAACTAGACTTCATGGGCAACATTTCTGTAAAATTTCATGGATATCCATCCAGTAGTTTCAGAGGAGTAGTCGCTACAAATAAAAGTTTACGGACAGACAGACAGACAGACAGACAGACAGACAGACGGACGACGAACGCCGCACCACGGCATAAGCTCTGCTGATCTCTGATCAGTCAAGCTAAAAACTGTTCTGTTTCCCGACTGACCCTATTTTTTTGCCGCCAACCGCAATTTTTTTATTGCTATCAGGGATTTTGTTTGTTTGAAAATGATGATGACGATAATGATCGCGAATATTCGGCAGTGTTTCATCACTCCCATCGCTTAGCGACAATGTTTCCCTTTCATGATGACAAAATGGCTGAAAGTAGCCCAAGCTGTTTGACAGCAATTACCATTGAAAAATGTAAACACAACATCTGAAAAATAGAGATTAAAACCATATTGCACATGAAATTAATTGGGTGACGTTTTATATTTACTCTGTCCCGAGCCCGCTGCTAGATCTTGTAGCCATTTCAACGCATGCCTATTATAAAACATTTATTAAAAATTGATTTATATTGTATAGAGGTTTGACTTCGACCCACTTCTGCGGAATATACAAAAAATGTCCGCCATTTCTGCAATCGACATTATCAACATGTCTGTTTTTTCCAAAGTGCCTATATATTAAAGGGGTTGATGCACTATTTTCAAACACAGTTTATTTTAAAGGGCTCTGAAAAACTTGAAAAAAACTGAAAGAATTATCAAAATGCCATGAAAAATAAAGGAGATATGACCTATTTAAAATTTGCAAAGAACATAAATTGAGGCGGCCATCTTTGAACGATGACGTCATCGCGCCGTTTTACCATATATGGCATATTGATAAAATGTCTTTTAAAGCAAAGAAAATCACTGCAAATGAAAAATAACACTAAAATGTATACATTTTACATCTTTATATTTATTTTTAATCAATTTGCAGTGATTTTCTTTGCTTTAAAATAAAATTTCTCAATATGCCATATATGGTAAAACGGCGCGATGACGTCATCGTTCAAAGATGGCCGCCTCCATTTATGTTCTTTGTAAATTTTCAATATGTCATATCTCCTTTATTTTTCATGGCATTTTGATAATTCTTTCAGCTTTTTTCAAGTTTTTCAGAGCCCTTTAAAATAAAATGTGTTTGGAAATAGTGCATCAACCCCTTTAAGGCCATTGAACTGTACATTACAAATCGTATAAAAAGTATCTCACCTCGTGTCTCGCAACTGTCTGGTGATATGATCCTCACGCTTGCAGAGCTTATGTTTACACACAAGAATTAACCCAACGAGGGACACAAGAAATATTGTTGCTAGGATCCCTATTGCTACAGCAACCACCGTTTCCATGGCGGCCATGTAATTTGTTGTCATTGACAACGGCCTTCAGTGTCCATGGTTACTGTATAATCCTGTCACAATCGTTACGAGCTATCGTTATTCCACACTAGTCAAGTATAAATGAAGTTCACGCAGTTGCAGTTTATCGCCATGCTAGTTTGATCATCTCAGCACTGAAATTAGATATTATACAGTTTCAAGTTTATTTAGCAATCGACAAATTTTGCCTTTGGCCATTTACAAAGTTTTACAAAGAAATATGGCAAGGACAACACATATTGTAATAAATATATAGAACATAATTACACATTTAACAATACATTACATGTATATTATTCTTAAGAAACAATCATATTCTCAAGGGTATTTTTTCTTATTACAAGAGCTTATTGCATAAATTTTGAAAATTTTAACAACATTTTTCCATTTTTAGACGACATGATATATGTAAATTTATTGAGTGTAGGCCAAGCTATGCAGCCTAAGTATTTAGTACGAATATCGTTGTATTTAGTACAACACAACAAGAAATGGTATTCTGACTCAATAACATTCTGATTACAAAGTTTACATAATCTATTAGCACGATCAACACCATTATATCGCCCGGTCTCAATTTCAAGAGAATGTGAACTTAATCTTAGACGTAAAATGTTTTCGTATAGAAACACTTTTAAGTTTGTCAATATTATCTTCATAGCAAAATGTGTTTTTAAATTTTATATAATAATCAAGTTTAGGCGAATTATGTATACTCATACTCCATTTTTGAACAAACTGGTCTCGCAATCGCCTTTTAAATAAAGGTAAATAATTGGTACTGATCCTAAAATCGTTTGCTAAATTCGAATAACCAAGATTGTCAATAATAGTTCTAATACGATTAGCCCAACAACTTCCGGTTATGCTATTGCATTGTTCAATATATATACATGTACTGTATACAGGTGAATTAACATTAACATCACTCATTAATTTTAACCAAAATTTTAACGATCTTTCTTTACTTATAACAGTTAATGGAAATCGCCCTAATTCACCATAGACAGCATAATTGGATGTCTGTTGACATACTCCCATAACATGCTTGCAAAATTTGATATGCAGTTTATCCACTTCTTTATAATTATACAAGCCTCACACTTCAGCTCCATATATAATTGGTACAACCATTGAATCGAATAAGGACAATTTGGTTTTTACATCTAACGGTGTTCTATCGAACACAGATAGCAAATTATGATATGCCCTTAGGGCTTGATCGGATAAAGTTTTAACAGTGTTTGACAGGTTACCGGTATGAGTAAATGTAATGCCTAAATACGTAAAACTATCTACGATTTTAACTTTTTCGCCATAGATTTATTAAAAACTCCACATTATGATTTGTTTTCCTTTTTTCGAAAATACATACTTTAGTTTTATTAACATTTATTTTTAAACCCCACTTACAAACACTGTATATTTTTTAAAAGGGGCACATGGCAATCTTGATTTTTGTTAAAACTCACAGCTCATTATTAATAATGATTTGACGAGTTCAAAGCAAATTGTTTTTACACACTACTACATTTTGAATATATTGTACAAACCTATGGTAAAAATATAAAGATAACTTTAACTAAAAAAATCCCAATTTTTATTACTTTTTATTTAATTATGTATTCACGGAGGTTGGAAGTCAAACTGATACTGGATTAATATGTGAATGCTTAACGAATACTTTCAGATTGCATTTTTGCCCTTTAAGTAACATCTCATAGAAATCCTTATTTTTCAAGCAATAATTTTATTTTTTGCTAATTCAGACATAGTGCCAGATCTGGCCTCAACTGCCTCTTTATTGACATAACTTCGCTTTTCAATATTAGTCGTAACCCTTCAGAAATTGGTATTTATTCGCCAAAATATAGGCTATTGTACACTGGCATTCATTAGTCGGTTATTTTGGAGTTTCTTACCTATTATACTTATTTTTTTTATACGAAAACTAGCTCTTGAAACGTGCGACAATGATTAATTACTCTTAAGGACGATTACATCAGAAAATCAGTGTTTACTATCCATTCAATTAGTATTCAATAAAAATGCTCAATTACGTTTTCACTTGTCAATATCCATTCAATGCTTATGAGTTTTGAATAGTGTAAGTTATTATACATAATTTTTGTTTAATTTCTATCAGCCCATTCCAGTGTGATATTTTAGGCAAATAGAGTTAAGTCTTGACTAAGATCACACTTCTTTTTGCAGAGGGTTCAATCTGAATTACCTGTTTATGACACGACAACATTAAAACGCTACTTATGCGCCAACAGGAATGAACATTCAAGGTCCTGGGACCCTTTATTTATATTGAAATTGAACACTGCAGAATGGACATAAAACTTTCAAGCCAACAGAATAACAGAATTAAAGCAATTTTTGATATAAACATAATTTTCATTCATGTTGTCCAGGAGGTTAATTATACATACTGTTTAATAACTGGAACTTCCAGCTTCCAGTAGATTATCTGGAAGTAATTCACTCTAGGTGAGACAGTATTCCAGGAACTAGCATCAGAAGTCCTTAACAGAGTGGATTATTTACAACTAATCTACTGAAAAGATCCCACTCAACACCCACAATACATTGTAAAAGTTTAAAAAAATTACAAAGGAATAATTCACCATGTGTTCAAAATTATACATTTATTTTTCATTTTAATTTGAGAAATGTAATGACACAATGTCATTCGTAAGTCTGTTTATTCAGTATAATTATTATTTTTTTCCAAGAATTTTTTTTTTATTTATATATATATTTTTTTTAAATATCTTTCAATAAATAAACATTTTACTGGTTATAGAACCATTTAGCTGCCTTTTTTATATACTCAACAGATTAACAATCCATTCCACAGCGAGCTTTCACTGCTTATTAAATCCAGATTTATAACTGAATTCCAATACAAGTATTCCATAAAATCCCCTTCAAGTTTTCACTGGCAATATCAACATTACCAGTACATATCAAATTCAACATGTCTAATTTGATCTACTGTAACATGAAGTTTACATGTGATTGAAAATGATAAAATTAGACACATTTATTATCATTCATACACTGATAAAGCTAAATATAATTCATCAACCCACAGCCAATCAAAGCAAACACCCAACAACAAGTCAACATAAATCTAGGTGAAGCCAGCCACATTACAAAATCAAAATTACCTCGCCAACTTTTATAGCAGTTTACATTTAAATTTTTAGGAAGCTAACCTTGAAAGATGATTAAAACTAAAGGTTGCTCATATGGCAGCTGATTATTATGACAATTAAAGAATTGAATTGGTGATGACAATGATTATGAAGGTGATAACAATGATTATGAAGCAGATGATCAATGATGATGATGATGATGAAGGTGATGCGATGACAATGATAATAGGTGATGATGGTTATGATGGTGATGACAATGATTATGAAGCAGCTGATGATGATGGCGAAGGTGATGATGATTATGAAGGTGATGACAATGATAATGAAGGTGATGACAATGACTATGAAGCAGCTGATGATGATGGTGAAGGTGATGATAATTATGAAGGTGATGACAATGATTATGAAGGTGATGACAATGACTATGAAGCAGCTGATGATGATGATGGTGAAGGTGATGATGATTATGAAGGTGATGACAATGATAATGAAGGTGATGATGATTATGAAGGTGATGACAATGACTATGAAGTAGCTGTTCAATGATGATGATGATGTTAATTATTATGAAGCAGCTGATGATGATGAAAGTGACGATAATGTTGATTATGGAGGTGATGTTGATGATTATCAAGTAAAATATGATGCTGATGATTATACACTTATTAATATTTCTCCCACCTGTCTAATGATAATAAGGATGGCAGCACTAATGGGTAACAGCAAGACTGAATCATCCAATTACCCAATCGAAGACCCATACCCAAACAAAATATCCATCAATGATAAACCTTCAAACAATCAAATAGTTCATCCAGAACTTGGAGCTCAAACACTACAATCAAACTATTTGGAGTATGTTTACAAATTTCTTTCTGCTCTGTGGTTGTCAACAAGACATTTTTATAGCTTCCTTAACATCAATTAGACACACTTACAATCCTTATATATAGAGTTTAGTCCTCTTCCTCATCTAAGAGCCCAGTGGATAGCAAGGTAGGCTCTGAATCCGGAAGTTGCGTGTTAGTGCCACTCTGAAAACATTTGGATGGAGACGTAAACCAGAGTTTATCATTTGAGAATATTAAAGGATGGTAGGATCTACATAAGTAGAACTAAATCTGGGATGGAATAAAATAACCTTCCTCCCCCTCCTCCCCCTCCTCCTCCTCCTTCTTCTTCTTTTTCTTATTTTCCTCCATTTATTCATTCTTTTATCATTTTTTTAATTTGGCCATTTAAATAAAGTAGCAGAAGACATATATCACCAGCAGAGATAGAGTATCTATCACATAACATTGACTATCAACAACATGATGTTGGACACACAGCAGTTACAAGGTCATCATAACAATCATATGCAGAAAAGTAAACAAATAAATCAGTGTGTATACATGACCTAATAATAACTATAAATAGAACAAGGTGTCAGAACGAATGTTCAAATGACAAAAATTGTCTGTTCAAAATCTCTTAAATTGCACTTTTTATGGGATTCCATATTTAACTTGTACCACAATTTGGTGATTACAATCATAAGCTCTCCTATTCTTTAAATGGTCAACTAAAAACGGTAAGTGCCTCCGTGGCCGAGGGGTTAACAACGTTGCATGGATGGCAGGAGGTGTACAGTACTGGTTCTACCAAGGAAAAGTGGATGGTCTGCCTCCACCACAAAAAATCAACCATCATATATAACCTTACATGTGTCCAAATGATGTAACAACAACAAGAAATGTCACTGTAAGTGACCAATGCCCCAAGTGGTTTTGACTTTTGACCTCTTAGTGCAGTCTTCGAATAAACCCACTAGCCCGAAGCCCGGGCCTAGCAAACTGTCATTCGGGCTAGTGATTTTTTTTAAATTATGTAGTCAGGCTAAAGGAAAATGTACGGGTTTTCATTGAGTATATATAAAAATTCGGGCTAGTGACACAAACATTTGAATTCAAAGACTGTAAGTGTGACCTTGACCTTATAGCCACGGACCTGGATTTTGTGCGTGGCACGTTGTCTTGTTGTGGTGAGCACTTGTGCCAAGTTATTTGAAAATCCGTCAAGGAATGTCAGAGTTATTGACTGGACACGATTGGGACGGATGAACAGACGCTTCTTTTTGACCTTTGACCTCTGTGGTCTTGACCTTGGAGCCATGGACCTGGATTCTGCACGTGTCATGTCATCTTGTGGTGAGCACTTGTGCCAAGTTATTTGAAAATCCGTCCAGGAATGTCAGAGTTATTGACTGGACACGATTGGGACAGACAAACGGACGCTTCTTTTTGACCTTTGGCCTCTAAGTGTGACCTTAACCTTCGACCTGGATATTATGCGTGACACGTTGTCCTGTTGTGGTGAGTACTTGTGCAGAGTTATTTGAAAATGTCGGAGTTATTGACCGGATACAATTGGGACGGATGAACGGACGCTTCTTTCTGACATTTGACCTCTAAGTGTGACCTTGACCATGTAGCCACGGATCTGGATTTTGCGCGCGACACATCATCTTGTTGTGGCGAGCACTTGTGTTATTGACTGGACACAATTGGGACCAGATGAACAGACTGACAGACAGTGTGACTACTATATGCTGCCCTTTGGGGGCATAAAAAAGCTAAGAACGGTACCAAATAGGGCATAATTGTCCGACTCATTATCAAGTCTGCCTCGGGATAACTTTTCCCTACATAAAAAAAATAAATAATTTAGAATCACAATGAGTGGCCTAAAATTGTGATATTAACACACAGTAAACTTACTGAAGGTGAACAAGACCGTATTTAGGTCCATTACCAACAAGTTTTATGGCTAAAGTTGACTTTTATCAGGAAATCTAGTTCCAGTTCAAGTGATAAAAGAATATCTGGTATTTTCAAAGAAATATATAAGATGAGGGAGGTGTGTGTTCTCCAATTAGTTTGAATTAGCTACATGATCCGGGACACTTATAGACACAAACCTGACAGTGATTAATTGATCCCATTCACAATTTGTTGTGGGGAATTAGGTTTTTGCTTTTTATAGGCGAATGTGTTTTAAAAGTCATACTAGAATTTTTTGGGGGAATGAGATTATTGCTTTTTATAGGCAAATGTGTTTTTTTAAAGTCATACTAGTTAAGTATTTCCAACAATCTGATCAGGCTTTCCCTTCTGGTTATTACCAATTAATATTGTTAATTTAGACGTTCCACCAAGCCTTCTGAGCACTCCACCCATAATTAGTGCATATTCAGCAGTGGGGGCAAATATAAAAATTCTCTTCTTTCAACAGTAAACTAAGGTCACTTGAAGCAGGCACGTATTCAGGGGTATAAATATTAAAATCTAAAAAGCATAAATAATTTGCTCAGAACATTAGTTTTTTTAGCTTGTCAAAATCTTCTCATGTAAAGTGCTTTTTTTGTTCAAGCAAATTTGAATTTGTAGAAAGAGTCAGTGGCCACTTAATTCAGGCACCTGCATCTTTTGAAATGTTCACTAATAACATGGATCAAGATCGCCTAAAACTGATAAAAATAGATTTCATTCTACAAATATGTATGATGTTGTCCAAAAACAGATCGGGAATCTATTGAAATTTGATTGTGTTTCTATTGCTCGATGGCACAATATTTTCGTGTTTGCAGTCTTATTGTGTGACATCAATATCGATCTGTGTTATTAAGGGTGGGGAGATAAACTGGTTAATTTTACTCATCCAAATGTAGGCTTAAATTATAATGCTTGGTTACATACTAGCAAACCTTAGTAAAACCGACTTTAAACTTTTTCACTTTGACTTATTTTTTTGAGAAAATTGCATCATGTTTAGAGTTTTCTGTCATTCTATATGCAGTAAGTTGATATGAAGAAGCTTGAAATAAATTAAATAGTATTTTTTGTAGCGTTTTTCAGAGTCATATAATTACTGTTAAATGCTTAATTGTTATGCTTCCAAACACCGACCCTGATCATTGCGAGTTACTTGGTAACACAAGCTTTTGTAGTCTTGATCATCTTTGAAGCTTGATTGAAAAGTGTTACCTGCCGAATCCGACGACCCTTGGGCCCAACAAATTTGGCCGATATAGACAGATAGTCGGATTAAATTTTCAATCAAAATTTTCGTCGTTGAGAGAAGAAGAACACTGCCTCAATCCCAATTGCCAACGCTGGTTTTTCATTTATTTCACATGCGTAATATTATTAATAATGTATGCGACACTTATTTAAAGAACATTTCCAGTTTTGTTTGTTAAACTTCGGATTTTTCTTTTAATATGTATTTTTCTGCAATACTTATGCGTTCATTTGTTTTCCTACACGTTTTTGCTTTGGTGATGGTGATAAAATATCCCTGCCAAGATGTTGCTTTTTGACAGGAGTTGAGATTTTCACAGTCAAAGTCAAAGTGATAAGTTTGTTTGCCACAAGTGCACATATCTACATGTATTTGCATTGTATTGCTCAAAAGACCAATCCTGATGTATTTCCTTTAATGTTACAAGCATAAAATCAAAAACAAATCCTAATTCTCATTACAAAATTAAGATCACATAGAACCTGAAGAAAATTAAATTTACCTCTATTAGTCCTGCATAGATCCAATAAATATTACTTTCTGTCAATACCTACCGTAAATCAAAACAACAAATTAATCCTTCACCTTTTTTTAAATTTACCTAACCTCCAATTTTCAAATCACCTACAAACTATGTGTAATAATATTCGAACGCACAATTACTGTCAAGCCCAATGAAAAACCTCCAACATTGGACCGATTTATGACTCATCGTTGAATGCATGGATTAGCAAGCGGGTACAGGAAATAGGTAAAATTGATTTATCCCCCATTATGGTGTGTATTCTATACTTCATCAGACATTACGCGGGTGGGTGGGTTTACTACAATATAGTTTATGTAATGGCTTGTGAAACACATTTTTTATGAAGAAAAAAAAAAGGACAGTAGTTGAGTTTACATCATTACATTAAATTGTACTTCACAGAATAATCAGATCACTACCATGCAGATATAAAGGGTAGAAAGGCCTCACACCTGAAGGCCCACGGACCTAGAGCCAAACAGTTAAACAGAAATAATTCCTTTGTTCCTTCCATTTTAGGCAACTTTTAATTTGAAAAAAAGAAGGGGTTAAATTTGTTTGCTTTAGCATACATGTGCAGTGTAAAAGGTAGATCAAACAGGAAATCCCAGGCTAGATATGAGGTTTCATTCAAAGTTCAGTTTCAGCACCACATTTCAGCCAGAATTTAACGCATCATATTAGATTATATCGGGATAGCAGCCTCAGAAGGAGATATGAGATGAAGTCCCATCAGATGTCAAAATATCAAATTTGATGCAAATAATGTTCAAGAAGTACAGATTGATGGGTACACGTCAATAAATACCAGTTTGTGTAAACTGCACATTTCATCCATACAACCACACACTCAGTTATTTTTCATTATAGGACAGTATCATTAACTTTATCATTACTCCATGCGGCTCCCAGGCAAGAAAATCTAGGTTAATTAGAGCCACCCCAGAGAGAGGGGAAGGATACATAGGAATCTGGGAACCGTGCCCTACTCTTATTATCGAATAGATGCCTATGGTTCTTTAACGTGCTTGGAGGATAGACCGATACATAGGACGACTCGGTTTACGTCCGCATCCGACGGACGAGGCGCGTGGCCATAGCAAAAAATGAAGTATTTCCAGAATTTGCAGCAACTCTCTAGTTCTGCAGGTGAGAAGGTTTTAGGACCATTCTAAATATTTTTATCTAGATGTAAATGGAGCAGTATGGGCCTGCGATGTTCATTCCTGTTGGTATCATATAACCGTTTTGTGTTGCTGCGTCGTAAAATTTTGTCACAATCATTCGCTTCATAACAACAACTAATAACTACCCTGGGACTTTTTCAGTACACTTTAGACTATGTATGACGGGTTGATCTTTTGTGGAGGAGGCAGACCACCTGAGAAGAACCAGTACTGTATACCTTTCGCCATCCGATAAGAATCAACACTTTCTCTCTTACAAGTTGAGCTCCACGTGGGATTCGAACCAACAATGGTGAGAGGCAAGAAGGTTTGCAATGCCACGTTATTAACCCCTCGACCATGAAGGCGACAATTTTAGTTACACCAATCCTCCCTTGGATTATTTTAGACAGGCCACCCACTAAACACTTATGCCATACAATTGTCGTGCTTTCCTTGAGCAAGATCTCTGTTATTATATTTAAGGGTTTATCTTGTCGGTGTCTCATTCAATCATTAATTTTAAATTCAAATAATGATAGGATCATTAATTCATCAGACGGTGCAATTCTTACTCCACATTTGGAATATAATACCAACTTTGCATCGGATTATAAATAAACCTCTTCAACTTGATAAAATTACATAACCCCATGTTCTATTTGATCAATTCTAACTGAAGAAGAACAGTATCGATAACACACCGTCATTGAAGTGTGTTTATGCAAATTAACTCGAAAATGATATCAAATTTTCTGATCTGTCAAATACGTTCTCAAGTATTAAAGGAAAACATGTCATATGCAGTGCATTCGGGGCAAAAATGTGGTGCAAAATAAATTGTATTGCATTTCAACTGTATCTAGTTTAGAAAATATGTTTTCTAAATGTATTAATTCATTAAATTAATTCATGCAAAAACATGTTTAACAGAGCTGTATATTATACTGGGTATCTGGAGTATTTACTCAAACTTTTTTCACAAATACACATTTTTAAAGGGATTGATGCACAATTTTCCTAAATTTTTAAAGGGATTAATGCACAATTTTCAAACACGATTTATTTAAAAGAGCTCTGAAAAACTTGAAAAAAGCTGAAAGAATTATCAAAAGGCCATGAAAAATAAAGGAGATAATTACGACCTATTAAAAATTTGCAAAGAACATAAAGGGAGGCGGCCATCTCGGAAGGATGACGTCATCGGGCCTTGTTACCATATATGGCATATTGTAAAAATATATTTTAAAGCCAAGACAATCACTGTAAATAGATTAAAAATAAATATACAGAT
This sequence comes from Cyrtodaria siliqua, assembly GCA_037043455.1. NCBI lineage: Eukaryota > Metazoa > Mollusca > Bivalvia > Adapedonta > Hiatellidae > Cyrtodaria > Cyrtodaria siliqua. The sequence continues at coordinate 48,959 of JAWPHD010005710.1, read as the reverse complement.
GTAAAATGTATAAATTGTATGCTTATTTTTCAGTTGCAGTGAAAACTGATTAAAATAAATGTATAAATTGTATGCTTATTTTTCATTGCAGTGAAAATCAGCACTGATTAAAATAAATATACAGATGTAAAATGTATAAATTGTATGCTTATTTTCAAGTTTTTCAGAGCCCTTTAAAATAACCTTGTCACCTTAAACCAATGTCCAAAAACTAATAATAGTTTTTTGAAGTTATGTAGCTAGAAAAACAGATGAGAATACTTAATTTTCAGGTTACTTTTGATTTATTCGATTGGTAAGTCTTGTGTCTTTTCGAGCTTGTTGCTTATTTGTCTCTATGCTTTGTGGATTTACTCATACTCAAGGTAAACGTAGGGGATTTTAGTGTGGATTCATCTTTGTTAATGAGTAAGTATTTTACAGATTCGCCTTTGCTTGTTTTCTTACCTGGCCATTTCTTTAGTGCGTTTATTAGACAGACATTTTACCACATCTTTTTACACAATTTTTGAAAAAACAACAACAAACCACACCGTGCAGTAATTAGGCTGAATACGTTACTTTAGATATGTGTAATGGACTTCAATCTGTTGTCTGAGAAATTGACATAACCAAAAACGTGAATGTAAAACTTTAAATAAACATAGTGGAAAAAAAGTAGGTTAAGGTTATTCATACTGACCTACTTTTGGTAAGTATGTGCTTTTGTCATGCAGACGCGTGTATGAAGTCTAACAGCTGTATGGCTTTTGGCAGCTAAGTAACAGAAATAATGAACAAGTAGGATGTAAAACTCGAATGTAAATTAACAAGCGTAACGTCACAACTACTGCAGGGATTTTTAAATAACTTGGCACAACTGATCATTATAACAAGACAATGTGTCGCGCGCAAATCCCAGGTTTTTAAGGTCAAGTTCACACTTGGAGGTCAAAAGTCAAATTGTGTCCGGTCAATAACTCTGGCATTCATGGACAGATTTTCAAATAACTTGGCACAAGTGCTCACCACAACAAGACGATGTGTCGCGCATAAAATCCAGGTCTGTGGCCCCAAGGTCAAGGTCACACTTAGAGGTCAAAGGTCAAATTGTGTCCGGTCAATGACTTTTGCATGCCTGGATGGATTTTCAAATAACTTGGCACAAGTGCTCACCACAACCAAACGACGTGTCGTGCATAAAATCCAGGACCATGGCTCCAAGGTCAAGGTCATACTTAGAGGTCAAAGGACACTTCGCGGGCATTTATCACTTACAGTGATATTTCTTGTTGTATCAGAGAAACAGACTAAATGAAAAACTTGAATGTAAATTAACGAAGTGCAAAATTAGTCATTCATACTCGTCTATTTTTTAACATACAGCTATCATGTAGTTGTAGACTTGAGAGAATTAAAATCTCTATGGCTTCAGGTGTCTGACAAATGAACTGAAAAAAATAATGTAAAACTTCAGTGTCATTTAACAAAGTATGAAAAGTAGGTCAAGGACATTCATACTTCTGGTAGGAACTGGTGTCATGTAGATTTAAAGATGAGTGAAGTTTAAAACTTGTGGTGCGGGTGTTACTGAGGTAAGGAAAAACTGGAACATAAAACTGTTTTCATACAGACTGCCAGCTCCAGCTGGCCAGACAGGGGTATGGGTAACACTGTATGCCTGCTCCCAGGGTTAGACACTAACTTTTTTATTAAAGGAGCCACAGGGCCCACAACTTTTAGAATCAGGCCAAATTTGACACCAATTGTCACCATTTGAACAAACTTGGTAGAGGACCATAAGCTTATAGCAAATGCAAAATATTAAACCTCTGGCTCTTGCAGTTCCAGAGAAGATTTTTTAAAGTTTTTCCCTATACAAGCCTATGTAAAACTGTGAGCCCCGGGGCAGGGCCAAATATGACGCCAGGGTCACCATTTGAACAAAGTTGGTAAAGGATAGAGATGGGAATTGCCAGAATTTTTGTATCGGGATATATTGCGATATCGCGATACGGCTGAACTGTATCATGATATGTACCACATTATATTGTGGGAAGTACAAAGAATGACAGACCAGCCAAAGCATAATGATATAAACAAGAAAGAGATATCTTATGAATTGTATCCTTCATTCATGAACAAATATTACACTGTCGGCACAAAGCTACATTGTCCACAAGTGTCTTGTTGGCTACACGTTTCTGAACCCCAATATGTTTCCACACACTGGACTTCCCCTTCGGATTGTTTACAATCTCAAAGTCGGGGTCATGAAACTCTGGCATTATTTATTTTTAAAACGTTGATAAACACCGGTTTGATTGGATACAGTTTATATCGCTTAGCCTGCTTAATCGAGAACCAGTGAGGGAAAAACACATGGGAGCCTCGTTCTGAATCAAGTCTAAAAATAAATCGGAACACATTCCAGAACTTCCAGAAATAGCCTGTGTACTGGCTGACTGAGCTGGGTCCTGGTCTATACCACTGACAATGTTACGGCTCGCAATAGAGCGTGAAACCAGTGAGAACTCAATGGAGAAGTAACAGCTCGACCTGACAGATATTTTCAGACTGCTTCCACAATAAGTGAATTTACGGGTCGTATCGGTATGCTAAGAGCGTATCGCAATGCATATTATTTTGAGACAGTATCATAATATACCGGCATATCGGTAATACCGCGCACCACTAGTAAAGGACCATGTAAACTTATAGTAAATGTAAAATATTAAACCTCTGGCTCTCGTAGTTGCAGAGAAGAATTTATTTTAATTGTTTTTCCTACATATGATATGTCTATGTAAAACTGTGAACCACTGGGCAGGCCAAATTTGACACCAGGATCACCATTTGAACAAACTTGGTAGAGGACCATAAGCTTACGCAAATGCAAAATATTAAACCTCTGGCTCTTGCAGTTCCAGAGTAGATTTTTTTAAGTTTTCCCTATACAAGCCTATGTAAAACTGTGAACCCCGGGGCAGGGCCAAAGTTGACATCAGGTCACCATTTGAACAAACTTGGTAGAGGACCATAAGCTTATAGTAAATGCAAAATATTAAACATCTGGATCTTGCAGTTTCAGAGAAGAAGATTGTTTAAGTTTTTCCCTATACAAGTCTATGTAAAACATGTGACCCCTGGGGAGGGGCCAATGTGACCCTGGGTGACCCCAGGGTCACCATTTGAACAAACTTGGTAAAGGACCATAATCTTATAGTAACTGCAAAATATTATTTAACCTCTGCTCTTGTAGTTGCAGAGAAGAAGGTTTTTTAATTTTTTTCCTAAATGTGTGTTGTGTAAAACTGTGATCCCCGGGATGGGCCAAATTAGACCCCAAGGTCACCATTTGAACAAACTTAGTATAGGTCCATAAGCTGATGCTACATGTAATACATGAAAGTTCTGTGTCTTCTGGTTTCAGAGAAGATGTTTTTTAAAGTTTTATGAAAAACATGCAAAATCTCAATATATACAAACTTTGGACCCCCAGGGCACAGTCATTTTTGACCCAGGGGACTTCATTTGAATAAACTTGATAGTCTAGGCATTGGCTATCATTTTAAAAGAAAACCTGTCAAATCTGCCAAGCGATTCCTGAGAAGAAGATTTTTTAAGGTTTCGACCATATATGGTAATGGCGGCCATCTTGGAGGTCACGCTGACATAACAAAAAATCGACCGTCATATTTAACCTTGCATGTGTTGAAAATGACGTAAAACACCATACAAATAAACACACTTTTTCATATTTTCACCCAACAATTCTTTCTTTCTACTGATACTGCACAAAATCAGTCTTCCGGAAACTGGTGGACAATATGTCGGACATTCAGACTGGAAAATTTGTCTGACCAAAAAGCTCTTCTTCATAAAATGTTCGGTTTGTATCATTTAGTAAATATCTGGTTAAAATAAAGAATTCTATCATGTTTCATATTTATTAATTTTATTCCTTTGTAAAGAATATTATTTTGGTTTGAATCACACAATAACTGCACACAACAGTATTAAGAGAAATGGTTGACAAACCATTTTTAATATGAGTACTTGATACAGATCATGTGTGGTTGAAAAAGTCCCACAAAAAATCATTTCATTCTTTAGGTCTTGGAGAAACTTGGGTATAACCACCAACCTAAACAAGAAAGCAAAGTATGATAGGTGATAGCTTCATGCAAACAAACTGCCTCACATTTGGATTCAAACCCTGACCTTTTTTAGGAAAACAATACTAAAATATATCAGCAGGATTTCGATGCATTCATACCAGCCGGCTGTCAATAGCCTTCTCTGGGTTGAACTGCGCAATTTGAGGAGACAGCAACTTGGCTGTCATCATGGTCATCAGATCGTTCAGCATGGTTGAACCAAGCCTTGCTCTTCGGCATGATTTCAGCAATTTCAGTTGTAACAACATTACTTTTTCTTCGCTTCTGTTTTTAATGATTGTCAAGGTCATCGGTTACTTATGCAGTGTTACTTGTTACATCACTTCTCATTGGCTAGTGTAAATGAATCGACCAATCAAAACTATCAAAACAGTTGTGAGCAATTACATGCGTAGCATCTGGATTAGTTCTTCGAAGCATATCCGGAAGAATGATGGGATTGCACGAATGGAGAAATTAGTATGATTTACCTCCCCTAATTTAATTGACAAACACAATTCCGGGACGCCGAGATCGGAGATTATGATGTCTGCATGAATAAAATTAATACTACGTTGCTCATATTTCTAAAACAAAACCGATCATTATGCCATAAAACTGCTGGACAGCAGGTCCGAAACAATGGCTGAAAGTGTCGGACCTTCTTGATTTTTGTCGGTCATGTCTCACGAACCGACATATTTCGGAAAGACTGCACAATCAAATTATCAATTTTGATTAATATCAGGGCACCCTTGTTCCCGAGGACGGTTTTATGGGCTGTATGTATCACTGATTAACACAAAAGTTCAGCGAGATCTTTAACATGCACTGGGTATTGCTCTCCCTGCACACAGGACCGAGAGCTTTACATTGATCCCCCATCAAATTATCATACATGTGATCCCTCACGGCGCGAGATGAAATCTCACGGAATTCTAACCCTTCTCCCGGCCCCACGGAATTGTGTGAAAAACTCCCGTAAAATTGCTAAAATCGATTTTTCGAAAATCATCGGTCTATTACCTGCCAATTGATGTTATTGTCTCGCGATTCTCGAGACCGTCACGTGACATACCTAGATTTGACCTGGATAAATAGCCTGGGGGAAAGTGGGGGAAACTGTTATTTGCAAACAGTTTATTGGCTTAATTGATCTTACCAAAGGATTAGCAGCACACTGATGAAGTCCTTAATGATGTATGTAATTAAACAGGTTAGATACGACTTGAAACAAATTGCCGGCGTCATTTATTTACAAGGTTGTTGAAGTGAATAGCGAAAACGAAAGTAGACTTTGTCAACGTGAATTTGATGAGTATGTATGATTTAATTAAACACAATTGAGTTGTGGGGAATAGGGGTGGGTATCTCAAATAAATCGATCAAGATAGGGTCTCAAACATTTTTAATCAAGATGGGGTGTCAGGGCTCCGGAAATATGGTTGCCCGACGCCCCGGGCAAGTGGAATTTGGGTGCGGGCAGGTGTCCTTCGCAAATCTGGTTGTCCGACACTTGCCCGACTGGACGTTGCCGTTTTAGACAAAAAATCAAACGAAAACTCGGCTTATCATAAAGTGTGCCGGTTACGAACCCATCGCTTTCGCCGCGAGCGGTAATTAAGAAATCCCTCCCACTTGACAGTTTGTCAAAACCTGATTGGCCGAGGAAAGTTTGAGGTGCCAATCAAAAATGTCCATGCGCCGATAGCATTAATAATATTCATCTCCCTATTTATAATGAAGTGTGTCCTCTACTAACATGATAAGACCATCCCAAAAATTAATCCAATTATAATCAAATTAATCCAAATACAATCGATGAAACGTAACCATTGTAAAGTTTGTAGACTTCTGTTATGCATTATTTTACGCGCAACATAAATCATATGTTTAGCCGAACTTTCGAATTATGTTTGAAGAGTATAACCGCACCAAGATTTTATGCAACGCATATTGTGTATTGACGCTGAATGTTATCGGAAAAGGTAATGAATACACACTGATCAGTCCGCCAAGTACTTATAGCTGTGTAAAAGGTGAAACGCGGGTCATTGGAAAATTGTAAACAAACAGCAATTTATAAACGATTACGGCAAGTACTGTACTATACACAAATAAAGTAGAAATTAATTACTGGCACTAATTAAGGAAGGTATGTGAATGCAGCGGGTTGCTTTATTGAAGTTATTTTGACACATATTATTAAACAAACTTTGTTTGCGAGTTTGTATTTTGTTTGGCACATTTGGTAACACGATTATCACTTTATTTGTGGCCTGGCGTTGACGATTAAAGCTAAGTAGGCAGATGTTTTGTTTGCAGTTACTATAAAGGGAAACTTTTGAAAACACAGTCACTAATGTTGATGTAAAATTGATGATGTAATCAAAGGCGGTTTGGAAATGTGTGTAAAGGGGTCATTGTTTCTTTTGATATTCATGAGTTATGGTAATTCATAGGAATCGGACGTATTGTAAACATAGTACAGTATTTTTATATGTAGGTCCCCGCATGTATATAAAAATATATTTTAATATACTAGTAGTGGATAGTCAATGTGGTTTATTACATGCATTTACAATATGTCTGATTCCTGTGGGTAATTACATGATGCAGTATTTAATAAATGATCCTTCATTATTTCAACAATCTAACAAAAAAAGTTACAAATTAACCATGTCTCTATTACGTTCCTTGTAAGGACAAAACCTAAACATGTGTCTAAAATTACTGAGGAAAATACACCTGGTGATCTTAGAAATGTTGATTTGTGTGATTCTGGTGGTCAGTCTGACAGTGAACTTGGATTTAAGGATAGTAGTGATGGTGTTGATTTGTGTTCTCCCAGCCAATCTGAAAATGGATCGATTTCTCGTGATTCTCCAGTGAAATCCAGCCCTTAACGTAATCTACTACCTACCATGGATACGTCGGTGGCGCGCAGCATCTAGAAAAGTTTGGTACGTTGAGAAAGGCTTGATTTTGGGGCAAGTGACTTTTGAATTTGGGGCAAGTGACATTTTGGACAGGGCAAGTGGATTTTGAACAGGGCAAGTGGATTTTGAAAATCCACTTGCCCTGGGCAAGTGGATTTTCAAAATATTTCCAGAGCCCTGGGTGTTTTTCGAGTTAAAAACACATTATTTCTCGAATCAATACTCGCTGATAAGCAGAAATAGAATGAATTCAAGAACGACAACTCCTGCGAAATTTCGTACTTCGTACTCAATCATATTCGTACTATTGTACATCAAACTCAATTTGATTCATATTATCGGTTATTTTCCAGAGGGGAAGTTATTATGCAGCCAACCGTAGAAAGAAAGATTTTTTTTTTTTTGATTTTTTTTAAAACTTACTTTCTCAATATTTTTATGTTTTGTAAGTACGAAAATATAACAACAAACTTTAAAGGGACACTGTCTGTAAGTATTAAAGTAGATTATTGAGCATAACCAAACAACAGCGAAATGAACAGCGAACATGTTTATCATTGGTTATTAAATAAAATATTGTTTAAAAACTGTTTTTATTCATTCTTGTTATCTCCCCTGACATAAATGAAAAAACATGTTTAAAAGTGTATTTTTAGGTATTCGTTTATGGAATTTGGGTATAAAATACTGCTCGCGCGCTAAAAATAGTCCGTGAAAAAACCTCCCAGATTTTTGCATGAATCTCCCTTAAAAAAATCACTAAACTCCCAGATTGAGGTCCTGAAAGTATCACATGTATGAATTATCATAGCGCCTTCTCCCCCAATGTTCCATAATTGCATAATGAACGATACCACAAAGTTTGCTCCATTTATACAGGCTTAAGTCTTGAGTAAGAAAACAGACACAAATATTCACATGCACTTCAAAACGGATTGTGTCGATGTACTGCACACCTGTGTTGGATCATTGTACCCCACCCACCAAATTTACCGTGCAACTTCGCACTTCCGATATAAAAAAGTTGTGCAAAATATGTATGACCGACGCTATTTATATAACTATTACATAACAACTTATTTAAATTGTCTTTACCCTTCACTTACCGCTAGTGTCAGCGAAAAACAAGGTGAGACACGCAGTAAAAGACTTGAAATAAAGTGTGCGACACTTCAAAAATCAAAACAAACAACAGGTGCTCGTTTCAAATTAAATGACAGGTGGCGCTAAGTAAATAATCTCTAAAAGGAGGTATTGACTCTACCTGTATAAATATACTAGTAGTCTAATTAATACGTTTAAAATTGTTATAAAAATAAATATGAGATACGGTTTTCATTGTTCAAAGGAATACTAAATTTATTTCAACACAAAAAGAATTGGAGGTGGTGGTGGAGATTTCATAAAAATTAAAAGGGCGGCAAATCTCGAAATTCTGCGTAAAAACTGGTAATTTAAAACTTGTTATGTTGCATGCATTAACTGACTGTAAAAGTTACTAGGACAACAGAGATGGTTGTCATAACGGTCATGAGTGACTGGCTACAATATGCCATTTGGGTGGTGTGGGTGGGTGGGGAGGGGGCGGTGTTGGACTCCTTCATTCCCCATTTAGGCATCTCCATTCCCCATTTAGGCATCTCCATGGGTGAGTGGTTAACAACATTAACAGCATTGTAAACCTTCTCGCCTCTCACCGGTTTCGAATCTCACTGGGAGATCGACATGTAACTGAGTAACTTGCGTGACACGACAGTACAAACGCTGTATTCAACTAAAAACAATTGTCGTTCAGGTATGTTTATCGATTATACGCTGCATTTATTGGCAGTATGTGAGAGGCATTGATGTACGGCACACCCATCTACATTGCAAACGGACATGATGTTTTACTGAATTATTATATATTTTATATTGCCAGAAGCCTGAGAAGGCCAAATAAATAACCTGTCTAATGGTGTAATTCTATTCCAAATAACGGTTGAATAAATAGGCAAAATCTCGACTTGGAACGGAAATATATCGCATTTTTTCTTTTCTTAAAGTGTTTTCCCACATCACCGTATGTTTAATCTCGAGTTGGAACGGAAATATATCGCATTTTTTCTTTTATTTTGTTTCTCCTCGTTCATTTAACCTTTGAAGAATTGTTCAAAATAACATAAATCAATACTCACAATAGAAAGGTTATTTATTTGGCTTTCTAACCATGCATCTTATTTAAATATGTATTAAGGACTATCGGTCATCCATCTTTGATTCAAATAATCCAATATCGATGAGATATGGTCATGTGAATTTTTCAACGATCATCAATGTACGCATTTTAGGCACGAGCAATGTCAATCATATAGTGCATGACAGTAATTCAACACTATTGATGTGACCATAATATTATAATTAGAAAGAATACTTATATGGCAGACATTGTGCGCTTTATATTCGAAAAGTTTGGTACAGTTTTACTCAAAGTTGTTTTGTTTTTTATGTGAAATAACCTGGTCCATAAAATAGTCCATTTATCTAGCGAGTGCAGACGAGACATCATTTCTGAATAAATTAATATAAGCCATGTTATCACATCATCCAAAATTCGCAGGTACGCAATTGCGTGTCCGGAATGTAACGTTACACCTGCAGGGATTTTTAAATTACTTTGCACAAGTGATCACCATAACAAGACGATGTGTCGCGCACAAAACCCATGTCCGTACCTCAAAGGTCAAGGTCACACTTGCAGTTCATACGTCAAAAACTGGTACGCAATTTCGTGTCCGGACCGTAATGCAGGAATTTTTAAATAACTTGGCACAAGTGATCACATAACAAGACGATGTGTCGCGCGCATTACCCAGGTCTTCAAGGTCAAGGTCACACATGGAGGTCAAATGTCAAATTGTGTCTGGTCAATAACTCTGGCATTCATGGACGGATTTTCAAATAACTGGGCACAATTGCTCACCACAACAAGACGATGTGTCGCGCGCAAAACCCAGGTCTTTAAGGTCAAGGTCACACTTGGAGGTCAAAAGTCGATTGTGTCTGGTCAATAACTCTGGCATTCATGGACGGATTTTCAATTAACTTGGCACAAGTGCTCACCACAACCAAACGACGTGTTGTGCACAAAATCCAGGTCCATGGCTCCAAGGTCAAGGTCATACTTAGAGGTCAAAGGACACTTCGGAGGCATTTATCACTTACAGTTTTTTTGTTTTTTTTTTCATAATGGCAAAGTTAAAAAAAGATTTTTTGGTGAAATCAAAGTCATAAACCAATTAAAAAATACCCTAAACACAATTTCAGTATGTCTGTTATTACTTGCAATCATCAGCAGGTACTTTGTAAGTGAGAAAAAAGTTTACCCTTCCATAAAATATACTGGTCGAGGGCCACTTTCCGTCACTTTTACAAACATAAATTTATTTGTCAGACATATCTATGTATCCTGACAAGTTTTACTCTAGTTTCCAGTATTTTTTTTATGTGTTTTGTGAATGCAGCCTGTGCCCATGCCATTGTGAAAAATAGCGGCATTTTTCTAGAAATTGTGAAATATTATAACAAAAGAGAAATAAACTTTTTTCACTTTTATTTTCAGTTTAATATCCCTTGGTTTTAAGTTTTATTTTTGGTAAATACAGACTAGTTTTGGCACCAGCTTATATTAAGACTAGTATCCTTACTGGTCTGTATTAACCCCCACAAAAAAAAAAATATATATATAAAAAAAAGTATATATGTATAGATCTGTATATATATATATTTTTTTTTTTTTTTTTTTTTTTTTGCAGATTGTGAATATTTTGGAAACAATTGTGAAAACATTATACTTTTTGGAATTGTGAATCAGGGGCCGAAATTCGGCCCCAAATTAGGCTTAAAGAAAACACTGGTTTCTATTAGGTTACATCTTCCTGCAAATTTGACACCAAAGAATTTTTCTTTATATAAATTATCGAAGTGGCACGTGGCCTTTTTATGAATAAACTAAAACTGAGAAATCATTTTGTTTACAAGCCCAGTTTCCGTCATGTTTTTTATCGAGTGATAGATACAACTAGGTCATGATGCAGTAAAATTTTATGAACTAAAAACATGTTTGCAAGTCTGTTCAACAATTTCATTTGTAAAAATTGTATGTTTGCATTGGCTGGCGTGGCGCAGTCGGTAGCGCGGAGGATTTGTGACCGGAGGCCCCGGGATCAATCCTCCGTGGTGCCACTGAGTTCCGTCGGTGTGTTCTTGGGCAAGACACTTTCCCTTAGCCTCGTCCGTCGGATGGGGACGTAAACCGGGTGGTCCCGTGTATCGGTCTATCCTCCGAGCACGTTAAAGAACCATAGGAATCTATTCGATAATAAGAGTAGGGCGGGTTCCCGGATTCCTATGTATCCTTCCCCTCTCTCTGGGGCGGCTCTAAATAACCTATACTGTGTTGATGAGCCGTTAAACAACATTCAATTCAATTCAATTTATGTTCCATCATTCACCTCGATCGCTACAATAATGCGCCTGGTAACGTCAATGTAATATGATCCATGACGACAATTTACACTATAACGATGGGTAACTCTGTGTAAATCAAACAGATACAGGTATTGAGTTGCTTCTCTTTGGTCAAAATATATTATCACGGTATATTTTAACTGCGTCTGCTGAAGTGTGATAAAAATATGACATCATAACAAGTGTTATATTTTTAATAATTTATTATGTGGCAGCATGCGCGCACATCCCCAATGCCATGTAAGGAAGTAAACACAATTTTCATTTTTGTACCGCTTATTTACTTTTTGGTTGTTTCTTCTGTTTCCATTCGTCAGTGCTAAACGTCTGTCAATAAGTAACATCGCGTAAGTAATTTGCAGTGTAAAAATAGTTTTTAAATGAGAATGACGGAAATTGGGCTTGGATGGAAACTGGCCCCTAACTAGTACATGTTGATCAAAGAGATTTTTTTTGATTTTTTAAAATGGCGAAGCTAAAAAAATTATTTTTTGCTAAAATCAAAATCATAACCCATTTAAAAACTACCCTTAACACAATTTCAATATGTATGTTATTACTTGCAATCATCAACAGGTACGGTTTAGTTGAGAGGGAAAAGTTTACCCTTCCATAAAATATACATGCTAATCCAGGAGAAAAAAAACACGTTCAAAATGACAAGTTAAAAAAAATGTTTTTGGTTGAAATCAGTCATAACCCACTTGAAAACTACATCAAACGCAAAGTGCATATATATGTTTTGTATGATAAACAAAGATCGACACATATATAAAAAAATGTGAAAGGCGTATAAAACAATCAAACAAAAGACTGCACGAACGTCGGCCATCTTTTTTTCATTGCAATTTCACGCTTCCTGGTTTGAGAAAAAAACACTAAAAAAAGCAATTAAAAACTTGCTAAAACACGAACAACCTATGCATATTGTGACGTGTAAAGGATACTTACAATTACGTTTTGTGGCAACTAACCATGTTGTTTATAATGTCTTCAGCCATAAAACGTGATAAATCATGGAGCGAAATCAAATTCTACATTCTAAAACATGGCGGCTAAAGTGAACGTTAATGACCGAATTATTCCGAATGAGTCGACAACAAGTGTTTGGAACACTTCTGTCTGGGACCGGTCCCTTTAATTATCAGCCCAGCTCCAACACAAAAAAAATCGACCATCATATAACCTGACATGTGTTCAAAATGACGTAAAACACCATACAAACATCATTCCCCATTTATGTTTTTTTCTCAATTAAGGGCAAAAACCATACCTGTCAATTTTAACGCATTGGGCGTGAGACACACACATTTTTGTGTAAAATCACGCTCACACGCATACAGTCTACGTTCTCACGCATTCTAACAATTTAACTAAAATGTTTTTGTCAACAATATTTTTAATAAAATTTAGTATATTTTCCTATTTTATAACAAAACTCGATAACATTCAGAATAGTTTAACCAGGATTTCTGTATCGCTTCTGAATATTGACTTAAAGAGGCACTACCTATATCTACGCGATTTTTAATGTAAAATATTAAATACTCAATATTACTGCATTTATATGTATACAAAGCTATTCTATGAGTATTCTAAGAAGAAACATGGTTCGTATTCCAGTTCTGTAAATTATTAATTATGATCAAAACAATATCTTGAATAAAATGCTGCCCAGCCGTTTATTCCTGCGGGAGAACTACGAGTTTTTACGCTTTTCTCGGACATGCGCAATGCGATTACAAACTATTCGGCGCAGTTCTGATAGCAACCGAATTGATCGAAACTCTTCGCTAATCAGACGAGGTAGTTCCGATTGTAAACGAATAAGATCGAAAAATCTCTGCAATTGGCTTGTCTAAAACAATTACGAATACAATTTCAAAAATCCGATCTTTTCAATCCTGTTTTTCCCCAGCAAAACGCATATTACATTGGGTGAAATTATTGCCATTTACCTTTTTCCACACCCGATTACCGGCAGCCGTAGGCAAAGTTCGGCAGCCGTAGGCACAGTTACCGGTAAAAAAAAACAAGTTTCAAAAGGGTAAATAAATCTAGTTTTATGACTTGTTAGCTTTAAACTATTAGAAAAGTGAATCGGCCATTTTAATTTGGAAGGAATGTTGTGTATGTCACCTGATTCCCGTGAAATTTGAACCTATATTATGCGAGTTACGGTAGGTTAAATGTTGAAATTAAGCTAAAAAATGTGATTGTAGAAAGTTAGAAACCTGGTTCTCGATAAATAGTTAAGTTTAAGAGATTTCAGACATACTGCCATAAAATATAATCTTTCCTGAATAAACAGTCCAAATTTTAGCCCACAGAACATTTTATTAAAATAATTGTGGGTTTTTAAACACGACCGGGTATTAAAAAATGGCAGGAGTACGGTACAGTTCCATTATTTATTGGCAGGTAGCTAGTACAGTTCCGAAAAATGGCAGGCGTATGGTACAGTTCCAAAAACAACGGACGCTAAAGTATTTTCTCCTTTGGTATATAATTAATAGTAATGTAATTTCAAAAACACTAATGAAGAAGTACTGTATATAGAATTATATACATCTTCAGTCCTTCCATAAATGTTTAAGAAAACCCACCACCCGTAGGGAAACGTGAATATAGGCTCGTTTGAACCTTCATTCCGACGGTACAGTACAGAGAAAGACACGTTTTAATAACAATCACATGTTGTGCTGAGTTATGTCCCCTTTTTATAATTCACCATTTATGATAACAGCGTTTGGTATTTAGATGTTTTGGAATAGATTGCTTAATTTTAATTATTGCATAGTTGAACACATCACATTAATTACGTTTTAAGGCCACTCTATGTAACTAAATGTATCTGAATGATATATAGGACACGCATATAAACCAATAATGTAGTCGCTCAAAAGATACCAATGGTAAAGCGAAATACACTTTATGCTTACTTAAAGAGCAATAACAGGGCTTTACAATAGTGTCATCATTAACCAAATGAGATTATGTGTCATTTAATTATGACCATTTAAAGTCACCTAATGAGCATGTTTAAGCTAAAATTTAAGCTAATTAGGTACACTTAAAGTGGTCACACCTTTATGATAGATATTCTGATTTTGCCGATGAGGAAATTTTTGGGAAATTCAGACACTTTTATTTAGACAATATACATGTACTAGTATTTCGTCTCACCAAAGCAAAAAAGTTTGAATGTCTGCATGTTTAAATTTGAACTTTCGTGGGTATCTGCGCTATATCCGTTACTGTTTGATACCAACTTTAAATAGTCTCCTATGATTATTACTTTTTGAGTTAAGTACACTTTTGAGCGACTACATTATTGATTTATATGCGTGTCCTATATATCAGTAGACGTTTGATTCAGATACATTAAGTTACATAGAGTGGCCTTAAAACGTAACTAATGTGATGTGTTCAACTATGCAATAATTAAAATTAAGCAATCTATTCCAAAACATCTAAATACCAAACGCCTGTTATCATAACTGGTGAATTATAAAAAGGGGATGTAACTCAGCACAACATACGACTGTTATTAAAACGTGTCTTTCTCTGTACTGTACCGTCGGAATGAAGGTTCAAACCAGCCTATATTCACGTTTCCCTACGGTTGGTGGGTTTTCTTAAACGTTTATGGAAGGACCGAAGATGTATATAATTCTATATACAGTACTTCTTCATTAGTGTTTTCAAAATTACACCACTATACCAAAGGAGAAAAGACTTTAGCGTCCGATGTTTTTGGAACTGTACCATACGCCTGCCATTTTTCGGAACTGTACTAGCTACCTGCCAATAAATAATGGAACTGTACCATACTCCTGCCATTTTTCAATACCTTGTCGTGTTTAAAAACCCACAATTATTTTAATAAAATGTTCTGTGGGCTAAAATTTGGACTGTTTATTCAGGAAAGATTATATTTTATGGCAGTATGTCTGAAATCTCTTAAACTTAACTATTTATCGAGAACCAGGTTTCCAACTTTCTACAATCACATTTTTTAGCTTAATTTCAACATTTAACCTACCGTAACTCGCATAATATAGGTTCAAATTTCACGGGAATCAGGTGACATACACAACATTCCTTCCAAATTAAAATGGCCGATTCACTTTTCTAATAGTTTAAGGCTAACAAGTCATAAAACTAGATTTATTTACCCTTTTGAAACTTGTTTTTTTTACCGGGAACTGTGCCTACGGCTGCCGAACTGTGCCTACGGCTGCCGGTAATCGGGTGTGTTTTCATAGTCTTCTTTATAATTAAGTAAAGTTAATATCAATTGGTGGACAAAAAGATATAGGTAGAGCCTCTTTAAATGAGTTCAATTAAAACTCATATAATGAACAGTATTACGAATATAACTCTATGCTAAAAATCATAAAATTCAACCAAAGACCATCTCGGGCTTCAGGGGGCATCACCCCACTGACACCCTAACCAAGGGTCGACTGCATCTTGGACCCCATCTCGCTCCTGGCTTTCATTGGACCTTGACAGCTATGAAAAGGCCCCTTCCCGCAAGCTGGTAAAAAGGGCCTGCAATCAGATTTTGCAATAAACCACTTAGACATGTTAGATCTCTGGTGCAATCGACCACTGGCAGATAAGTTGACTGATTACAGTGTATTGTTATTTAAATGTGCCAAAAAAAAGAAAGATATAAAAATCGAACAGGGAAAGTAGCAACCACAAAACACAAGAGCAAACACGCAAACAGACAAACGAGAAGGCAAAAGTAATAAAAAATGCAAACAACATCACAAACACAAAAGGGTTGACAATTATAGGGCTTCCATCTTGAAATGGTCATTAAAAAGCCATGTATTGGTCAGTGCAGTGATTTATTAGTCTCTGGTCAGTGTAAGGTTTCTATTGTCAAAATAGATAAATACCTGGTTTGCAACTTGGCAATTGAATGGTGATGTCACCAGTCAACATTCATATATTTTGCTAATGTCATAAGACATAACCTAGAGACCTAAGAAATACTTCTTAGATGTCTGTATAACCTGAATGTCAGAGAAATGGGTGTACCCAAAACTTGAAAGTTGGTAAAGTCAGAGCTGCGAGAATTATAGCTCTTTAATACTCTTTAATACAGTATGGTTTTATATTCTGTACCTACCATAGAGCTATGACATAGGCTATAAGAAATATAGATAGAGCACGTGTCACAACTCTATCACAGAGCTGGAAGCATCAAAGCTTCTTAATACAGTATGGTTTTATATTCTGTACCTACCATAGAGCTATGACACAGGCTATAAGAAATATATATAGAGCATGTGTCACAACTCTATCACAGAGCTGGAAGCATCAACGCTTCTTAATACAGTATGGTTTTATATTCTGTACCTACCATAGAGCTATGACACAGGCTATAAGAAATATAGATAGAGTATGTGTCACAACTCTATCAAAGCGCTGTGAGCATCTTAGCTTCTTAATACAGTATGGTTTTTCATTCTGTACCTACCATTGAGCTATGACACAGCCTATAAGAAATATAGAGTGTGTGTCACAACTCTATCAAAGCGCTGTGAGCATCTTAGCTTCTTAATACAGTATGGTTTTTCATTCTGTACCTACCATTGAGCTATGACACAGCCTATAAGAAATATAGAGTGTGTGTCACAACTCTATCAAAGCGCTGTGAGCATCTTAGCTTCTTAATACAGTATGGTTTTATATTCCGTACCTACCATAGAGCTATGACACAGACTATAAGAAATATAGATAGAGCATGTGTCACAACTCTATCACAGAGCTGGAAGCATCAAAGCTTCTTAATACAGTATGGTTTTATATTCCGTACCTACCATAGAGCTATGACACAGGCTATAAGAAATATAGATAGAGCATGTGTCACAACTCTATCACAGAGCTGGAAGCATCAACGCTTCTTAATACAGTATGGTTTTATATTCTGTACCTACCATAGAGCTATGACACAGGCTATAAGAAATATAGATAGAGTATGTGTCACAACTCTATCAAAGCGCTGTGAGCATCTTAGCTTCTTAATACAGTATGGTTTTTCATTCTGTACCTACCATTGAGCTATGACACAGCCTATAAGAAATATAGAGTGTGTGTCACAACTCTATCAAAGCGCTGTGAGCATCTTAGCTTCTTAATACAGTATGGTTTTATATTCTGTACCTACCATAGAGCTATGACACAGCCTATAAGAAATATAGACAGAGCATGTGTCACAACTCTATCACAGAGCTGGAAGCAGTCTTTGAATTAATTTGTTTGTGTCATTAGCCCGAATTCTTATATACTCAATCTATACCCATATATTTTCCTTGAGCCCGACTACATAAATGTAAAAAAAATCACTAACCCGAATGACAGTTTACCAGCCCGGGGCTTCGGGCTATTGGGTTAATTTGAAGACTGTAAGAATCATGGCTCTTTAATATGATATGTTTTTATATTCTGTACCTACTATAGAGCTATGACACAGCCTATAAGTAATATAGATAGAGCATGTGTCACAACTCTATCAGGCTATCCTTAAAAAAATGTTGGTTTGCTGTGCTCCGACCTACTCACTAAAAAGACCCTACCCAAACTATTTTATAGCCATATTCTTATAGCCATTTTTTTGCTATCTTAAATATATTTTTCATTAATTTCTTATGGCTTGTACTGTCTTCGGAATAAAAAAAAAGTTCCACCTACCTACCCACCTAAAAAGATTTGGGTCGGAGCACAGCAAACTTACATTTTTTTAATGATGGCCTCACAGAGCTGTGAGCATCATGACTCTTTAATACAGTGTTTTTATATTCTGTACCTACCATAGAGCTATGACACAGCCTATAAGTAATATAGATAAAGCATGTGTCACAACTCTATCACAGAGCTGTGAGAGTCATAGCTCTTTAATACAGTATAGTTTCATATTCTGTACCTACCATAGAGCTATGACACAGCCTATAAATAATATAGATAGAGCATGCGACACAACTCCATCACAGAGCTGTGAGAGTCATAGCTCTTTAATATACAGTTTAAATTTGATATTTCGAACAACGGTGATTCGAATACCATCGGTAACTCGAGCACATTTTCCGGCCCCAACACAACTCCTATATAATTCAATGTAATTTAACCTTGATTATTCAAATATTATTTCTCAAATACCCTGGCTCGCTCGAGTACTTTTTACGGTCCGAAGATCCATTTTTGTGTGAATTTAAACCTCGCTAAATCAAAGGTGATGATCCGTTGCGACGTCGGCCATATTAATTGTAATCGACGCGGTTGTATTTGGTTGTAGCAAGTTTGATCATAGTGCGAAAACAGATCAAGTTGGTTGTTAAAGGTGCGAACATTTATGATTGAAAAGCGATGATAGACAGATACAATTTATGTCTAGTGAACTGCGATTACTGTTAATTACGATAAATTAAACACGGTTGATTTTATAATTAAATAACGTTTGTTGATTGGTTTTAATAAAAATAAAACAATAATTAAAATAAAGTGTGTTCACTTTTTAATTAGATAAGAGCATTTCCCGAGTATGTTTAGTGAACTTCGTTTACTGATTAAACACGGTTTATTTTCTAATTAAATAACGTTTGTTGATTGGTTTTAATAAAAATTATGTGCTACGCTATTGTCCATTCTATTCTATGTACCGAAACCAGTCTTACCTTGTTCTCATTATTTGGACTTCCGGCTTGTATGTTAAAATCTATTGTGATATTTCTTTAAATAAAAATAAATGATAAAACAAACACATTATTGTAGTTTTTCTTGTATTTTCAGTGTAACAATTACATGTTATAATCCGTTATGAGGTTTAAGCAAACATGCATGAACATAAAAAACATACCGAGAATGATACATTACGTACACAAGTAACACTACAGTCGAACCTCGATAGCTCGAAGTCAGCGGGACCATAGGAATATGTTCGAGCTATCGGTGGTTTCGAGGCATCGAGGTAACGGTAAAAAACAAAATATCTATCCGAATTTGTGTACCACCCGAAATAGTGTTACTTGTGTACGTGATGTATCGTTCTCAGTATGTTTTTTTATGTTCATGCATGTTTGTTTAAACCTCATAACGGATATATAACATGTAATTGTTACACTGAAAATACAAGAAAAACTGCAATAATGTGTTTGTTTTATCATTTATTTAAAGAAATATCACACTAATATATTTTAACATACATTCCGGAAGTCCGAATAATGAGAACAAGGTAAGACTGGTTTCGGTACAGAAAATTGAATAGAATAGACAATAGCGTAGCACATAATTCACTGTTGAAATATCTTACTACATATACGTTTTTTTTTGTTTATACAGTTGTTTTATTTAAAAAAGTTTGTAATGATTGCTTTGCGCTCGACTTCATCAATTCATCTTTCACAACTAATTAAAAAGTGAACACGCTTTATTTTAATTATTGTTTTATTTTTATTAAAACCAATCAACAGACATTAATTAGAAAATCAACCGTGTTTAATTTATCGTAATTAACAGTAAACGAAGTTCAATAAACATAAATATTATCTGTCTATTATCATTTTTCAATCATAAATGTTCGCACCTTTAACAATCAACTTTATCTGTTTTCGCACTATGATCGAACTTGCTACAAACAAATACAAACGCGTCGATTACAATTAATATGGCCGACGTCGCATGGCAACGGATCATCACCTTCGATTTAGCGAGGTTTAAATTCACACAAAAATGGATCTTCGGACCGTAAAAAGTATTCGAGCGAGCCGGGGTATTCGAGAAATAATATTCGAATAATCGAGGTTAAATTACATTGAATTATATAGGCGTTGTGTTGGGACCGGAAAACGTGTTCGAGTTACCGATGGTATTCGAATCACCGGTGTTCGAGCTATCGAGGTTCGACTGTATTTCGGGCGGTACACAAATTCGGATAGATATTTTGGTTTTTATCTTTCCCTCGATGCCTCGAAGCCACCAATAGCTCGAACATGTCCCTATGATCCCGCTGACTTCGAGCTATCGAGGTTCTCGAGATTAGTATGGTTTTATATTCTGTACCTACCATAGAGCTATGACACAGCCTATCAATAATATAGATAGAGCATGTGTCACAACTCCATCACAGAGCTGTGAGAATCATAGCTCTTTAATACAGTATAGTTTTATATTCTGTACCTACCATAGAGCTATGACACAGCCTATAAGTAATAATATAGATAGAGCATGTGTCACAACTCCATCACAGAGCTGTGAGAATCATAGCTCTTTAATACAGTATATAGTTTTATATTCTGTACCCACCATAGAGCTATGACACAGCCTATAAGTAATAATATAGATAGAGCATGTGTCACAACTCCATCACAGAGCTGTGAGAATCATAGCTCTTTAATACAGTATAGTTGTATATTCTGTACCTACCCAGGGGAAGAAATATATTTTACTTTATACTCGTCCTGTAGGACGAGTGGCATTGACATGTTACTCGTCCTTATAGGATGCTTACTTGTCCTGCTCCGATTGTAAAAGTTCATAAGTCAAAGCAGTCAGATTCCATCATTTAACACTATTATATATAAATAAAACAAAGGGAAGCATCATAATGTGTTTTGTTTTTCTTTATATAAATCAATGAAAATTATGAAACTTTGACCAGTATTATAGATGACTATATTCTATAGTTCACTACAGCCCAATCATGGCCATTACAGTTACTGTGGCATGGTATACGTGGTATATATTTCCCCCTTTTCCTGTGAAAAAATCCCCTTTTAGAAAAAAACAACACTTTCTTTAGTAGAAAATGTAAACTCCAATACAGGAAAACAGCGTACTTTTGCAATTCCCCTTCCTAAAGGCTTTGGTCCCAGTCACCTAAAAGCTGACAAATTCCCTTAAAGATTTCCCGGGTGAAAGTGTTATTTGTATAACATCAAATAACGTAACGTGCGCGCTCCGTGAAATTAGAACGGGAGCCACATTTTAGTATGTCCCAAACGGAAATGCGTCATTTCCCAATATCCGGTTGACTTAAATTGCAATATATCGGTGAATAAACAGAGTTGCGACTATTTACTGCATTTAATCGCTTAATAAACTACTTAAGAACTATTTTCTTTGTTGTTGTTTTCTACTGAAATGTTACTCGTCCTCTCGGACGACCGATTCATGGGTTTCACGCGTCCGGATTCGAAATTCACTCGTCAATACGAGCGGACGAGTGGAATTTTCGTGCCCTGCTACCATAGAGCTATGACACAGCCTATAAGTAATATAGATAGAGCATGTGTCACAACTCTATCACAGAGCTGTAAGAATCATAGCTCTTTAATACAGTATAGATTTATATTCTGTACCTACCATAGAGCTATGACACAGCCTATAAGTAAAATAGATAGAGCATGTGTCACAACTTCATCACAGAGCTGAGAGAATCATAGCTCTTTAATACAGTATAGTTTTATATTCTGTACCTACCATAGAGCTATGACACAGCCTACAAGTAATATAGATAGAGCATGTGTCACAACTCTATCACAGAGCTGTGAGAATCGTAGCTCTTTAATACAGTATGGTTTTATATTAAAACGCGGACTAACACGCGCGGACTAGCGGACTGCGGACCAGTATGGTATAAAATGCGGACTGGTATTTTGCGGACCAAGTACATAGATGGGACAAATAACACAAAGATTTTGGTCAGCAAATATTACATTTGAAAAAAGATCTGCATGAAATAGTTCGTCAATTGCCACTTGTAAATAGGTTCAATTGATGTTTAAAGCAAAATAGATATACGCATATATATATTTATTTATTTTTTACAAAAATTTTTGATTTTCGGACTTACTGCCGTGAACAAATCTGTTCATGTTTTAAATTCTGTAAACTATAATAGTCTTAGAACAATATTAGAAATTGTATTAAATTATGTTAATTGATTGGTATATTACAAAGTTTATATTACAATTTGATTTGACACATATATCTGTGAATGCTTCAATAAATACGAACACAATAAATAATAGTGTTATGTTTTGTGTATTTTACTCTATGTACATTTGAAGTAAGAGTAAACATATTTTTAAGATAAGCAGGAGCCTGATCATTAAATGTTTTAAACATAAGAATTGCTTTTTGGAATTTATCTCTTTCGGGAAACATCATCCAACGAAGTTCGGTAAAAAGTTCAACAGATGGAGTTTCGAAATATTTTTCCAGGATAAGTCTTGCAGCTCTTTTTTTGAATGTTAATGTACATGATTAGGACAAATGAGATACAAATTACAAATTGAAAGATGCTAACGATTCATGTTTGATGTAATATCAACAAAAAAAATCTTATATATAATTATTAATATTGTTTAAAATCATGATGTTGGAAATAAATAGATAAATAAATGGGTAGTGAGATACATTAATGTATCAAACTAAACAAGATATGGCGATAGTGTGCACAAATTATTCACAACATGAAACGTCCGGGCACGTGGCAAAAGTAAAGGCCTCACAAAGACAAATAAACTTTATGTGCATAAGCAACAAAATTGATCAGATTGTTAATATCAATGAAAGCTTTGACAAGTTCAAAAAACAGCCAAATCGGATCAGTAACACCAGAGTTATGTCCCTTATTTTTTTCTGAAAATTGCTATGTTCTGCCTTGTGAAGGCTCTAGCACCTTCATTTATTATTTGGTCGTTACTAAACTTGGACAAGTTCGAAAATCAGCTGAATTGGGTCAGTAACACCAGCGTTATGGCCCTTGTTTTTTCTGAAAAATGTCATTTTCTGCATTGTGAACACTCTAGCACCTTCATTTATTATTTGATCGTTACCAAACTTGCAGAGATTGTTAATATCAATGAAAGCTCAAACAAGTTTGAAAACCAGCTAAATCGGATCTGTAACACCAGAGTTACGGCCATTGTTAGCTCTACTGGCCGAAGGTCAGCAGAGCTTATGGGATGGCGAGTTGTCCGTCGTCCGTCCGTTGTCCGTCCGTCCGACGTCCGTCTGTTAACTTTTGCCTTGTGAACACTCTAGGGCCTTCATTATTAATCGAATCTTTACGAAACTTTGCCAGTGTCTTTATATCAATGAAAGCACGGATAAGTTCGAAACCAGTCGGATCGGATAAATTTCACCGGAGTTATGGCCCTTGTTTTGCTGAAAAATGCCATATTAAGCCTTGTGAACACTCTAGCACCTTCATTTATTATTTGATCTTTACCAAACTTACACAGATTGTTAATATCAATGAAAGCTCAGACAAGTTCGAAAACTAGCCAAATCGGATCAGTAACACCGGAGTTATGGCCCTTGTTTTTTCTGAAAATTGCCATTTCTGCCTTGTGAACGCTCCAATAACTTCATTTATTATTTGATTGTTACCAAACTTGCACAGATTGTTAATACTAATGATAGCTTCGACAAGTTTGAAAATCAGCTAAATTGGTAAAGTAACACCAGAGTTATGGCCCTTGTTTTTTCTGAAAAATGCCATTTTCTGCCTTGTGAACACTCTAGCACATTCATTTATTATTTGATCTTTACAAAACTTGCACATATTGTTTATATTAATGAAAGCTCAAACAAGTTCGAAAACCAGCTAAATCGGATCAGTAACACCGGAGTTATGGCCCTTCATGGTTCGCACAGACTTGAAAAGGCCCTAAATTTTGATGAGTTGCTTGAAAAGGCCCTAAATTGCATGCCAGGCCCTAAAAAGTCCCTACATTTACTCTATACGGCCCTAAAAATTAGTTTTGGTGGCCCTAAATTTCATTTCGCACAATATTTCGGCTGTCAAGGTGTTGTTTTTGCACGGCCGTTTTTGAAAAATTGCGGCCAATATTTGGGGGAGTGGGTGGGGTATAATTAAAAAAATTTTTTGGACACTTGAATTTTTCAGAAAAAAACAACAACATCATTTAAATACTAATCAAACATTAAAAACACAAATTTAAAAAAAAAAATTATATTACTAAACTGTACTAATATAATTTTTTTTTATTTATTTTTTTTAATTTGTGTTTTTAATGTTTGATTAGTATTTAAATGATGTTGTTTTTTTTTTCTGAAAAATTCAAGTGTAAGTCTAAGCTACTCCCGAATACCTGTGGACAAGGCCACAGAGCTGAAAACTGTTTAATCTTAGGTAGGTCCAGGTTTATTGGCTATAAATACAGTAAATCCCAGCTAATGCAACCGCTTACAATATACACATTTAGTGTTTTTTTTCTACAGGTGACTGCTTAATAGTCTACATGTCAAACCCCGATTCATGCCATGACCTAAATA
This sequence comes from Cyrtodaria siliqua, assembly GCA_037043455.1. Classification (NCBI taxonomy): domain Eukaryota; kingdom Metazoa; phylum Mollusca; class Bivalvia; order Adapedonta; family Hiatellidae; genus Cyrtodaria; species Cyrtodaria siliqua. The sequence continues at coordinate 24,052 of JAWPHD010005710.1, read as the reverse complement.
AATAGTACGCATAAAATGTTTTGTTGTATTATGGTTCCCCAACATGTCTTAAGCCAGAATCCACCTGATGCCACCCTGGCACCATTGAGCAATTTGCTAGAAATCCAAAATGGCCGCCAACATGGCCGCCTAAAATATATAATGCCAGTATCTGCTTTACCTTGTGGGTATGGGTCTTATTTTAATTGGAATTGTTGATAATGAGATAACTATTAACATTCTTAATATACTCAGTGCAAATAGCATCATACTATGGCTGCAAAAACCAAAATGGCCGCCAAAATGGCCGCCAAAATGGCCGCCAAATTCTTTTTTCATATTAAAACATCAAACACCCGTGCATAAAAAATGTATTTGCAAACTCATGCAGGCATACTTACATCAAATTAAATGTACTTGTACCATAGATAGTTACATTTCCCTTTGTGCTCAGTTAAATAACATAACCCTGCCATACTAACTAACCATGTAATATATAACTGTGCAGAGCACTGTAGCTAAATACACTTGGTTTCTTTTATCTCTATGCTAAGGTACAAAACATATATCACATTCTTTCTCTCTGTATGTAATTGAAACTACAAATACATCAATAAAGCAATGACAATATAATTATAATATAAAAGTGGATGTAATTAAATCTATATCTGAACATTGCATAGTGCTCTCCCTTTGTTTCAATTGCGCCATTATTTCGTCTGAAAAAAAATCAAAACACTTTTCAGTATTTGATTACAGCAGACCCATCCTGGTTGAATCATGTTCATATGTAAGTATAATCATCATTATTTTGCACAATGAATTCATTTTATCAATAACATTTGGAATAATTGGATTGTATCTGTGTCTAAAGCTAGAATAAATGAAGAAAAATTCGGCAACACATGCATTGTCATTGTGGATCAAATCTGCAAAGTGATTTTGTTTTACAAATAATACTCCTGGCAGGAACAGAATATGTTGAATCTGCATAGATAAAAGTAATATATAAATAAATATAATTAACATGGAAAGTGCTGTTCGAATTTTTTTGCAAACTGTAACAGTATCCGGATTGGCACTAGAAGCCGGATGTAAAATTGTATTTTATTATTAACGTGATGTTTCAGCATTGCAGTCAATGCACACGATAAAGATGTCACTTGCGATGTTAAATTAGTAATAATTATGAACTTATAACTGTGATTTATTTCCAGTACACAGAGGAAGTACTATTCACAGAGAGACCCATGTTGGAATATACCACTGTACACACGCCCTTGAACTAACAGACTAACCAAAGTACACCTCATAGGTTAACATCTGAAAATGACAATATTTAATTGTGGACAATCCGAAAAAGAACTCAGAGAATCTGGTCATGATCGTTTATTAAACTTAATTAAATCAAGCAAACTTAGGAAAGATGATATTCACATTAATCTTCAGAAAATACTTGATGATAAGGATGACAGTGTAACTGTCCAATGCCATAGGGACTGTGTATCGTCATATACGTCAAAATGCCACATCACTCGGTATTTGAAACGAATTGGTGGCGAATCTCAAGAAACACCACCATTTGCGAAACGTACACGACGTTCTGACATACAACAGTTTGATTTCTGCGAGCATTGTTTATATTGTGGTGAAATGTGTACACTAAAAACTGATCCAGAAAATCCCAGTCGCGCTAGAAAATATTTTTTATGTCGCACAGCGGATCGTCCTGGAAGGCAAACATTCAAAGATTCCATACTACAAGTGTGTCAGTCTCGAAATGATGGGTGGGCTAGGGAGGTAGAAGTGCGCCTTGGTGGAGCAGTAAGTGATTTACATGCTGCAGATGCCCGATATCACGATGCTTGTAGAAAATCATTCATGGGGCCACGTAATGTAGAATTTGCTACAAAAGAACAGCATAATACAGGAGAGCCAGCTTTAGATGCAACAATAAAGTATATGGAAAATGACAAATCCAAATTGTGGACATCAGTTGAGTTGCACAGCTTCTATTTAGCCAATGGGGGAAGCTTAACACGACCAAATCTAATAAGAAAAGTTAGTGATGTGTTTGGTGATGACCTGCTAGTACTATCGTCCCAGGGTCTGGCGAATATTATTATATTTCGAAGCAAAGCCTCCAGTTTACTGAGGTTAGAGGATTTAGACGAGGATAATATCTCAACTGAAGGTATAGCCAAACAAATTGTGAGTGAATGCAAGAAAATCAATTACAATAAGGGAAAATACAACATACGAATAGATAAAAGCCTGGCTTCAGAACAATCAAGTACAACACTATCAAGATTATTGTCTTGCATGTCTGACAAACTAAATGACACTCTACCTGCATTGATGATTTGTAATATGGTAACAGGCATCATAAACAATAAGCCGACATCTCTACAAATTGCGCTTGGTATTGAAACCAAAGAACAGGCGAAAATTAACAACTTATATGACTTTGGTGTCACCTGCTCCTATGATGAAATGCTTCGGTTCAAGACGTCTGCTGCTGTATCTACTGTAAATGAGGCAGATAATACCGCTCTACGGCCTATAACTGATGGGAATTATGGTTTGATCCAGGCCGTTGCAGACAATTTTGATGCCAATGTCTCATCTCAAAACGGTTTGAAATCAACCCATGCTCTGGCGTTGCTACTAACGCAGAACAAGAAGACATTGGACAACACACCAGAATGTCATGGGACAATAGACAGGATATCCAGGGATGCTATGAAAACTCCAATCGCGTCCTATGTACAAGTCCAACACTACCAAGGACCAAAGAAACCTGATATGCCAGCTCACTACCCACAACGCTGTGTCTTGCCATTACGAATGTTAGCAGAACGGGTAATATTGAATACAAGAGCGAGATATTTAGATCTTCAATTTATGAGAGACATAACAACAGTCAACAACACGCCAGAATTTGGAGGATACAATACAGCGATTGTGAGGACGCAAGGCCAAGCTTTGAAACCAGGGTCATCAGTCATGTACACACCTCTGATTGATATGGTGCCTTCCGATCCCGATACCATGATGACGGCCATGTGCGAAGCTCAGCGACTAACACTGAAATGTGGACAAGGATTCACTGTATTTACCGCCGACCAACAGCTTTATCGCGTAATGGTTAATGTCATGTGGGTACAGCCTCAGGTTTTCCCAAACTTTTACCCGAGACTTGGAGGAATGCATACTTTGATGAGTTTTGTTGGTTGTGTGGGAGTCCTGATGGCAAACAGTGGCCTTGAAGATATACTGAAGGCAGCATTTGGTGGTGTGGCGCGAATGTTGACGGGGAAGAACTTCCCACAAAACGTAAGGGCTCTCAGAATGGTAGCTGAAGAAGTACTGAGAAATGTAGCTCCGGATGCAAACAACTACGATGAGCTGATAAAATGCTTAGAAGATAAAGCCAAGCACAGCAGAACGACTCGACTTTGGCTTGACTGCCTGATAAAGCCGGTATTCATCATGATGCTCTTTGTCCGAGCTGAACGAGAGGCGGAATGGGGCCTGCACCTCTCCGCTGTTGCCGCTATGATGCCATATTTCTTCGCTGCTGGTCATATACATTATGCTAGATATGGCTTGTATTACTTGCGGTCAATGGAAAGTCTTCCTGGAGATGTTCAGGCCAGGTTTCTTGCAGGTGAACATGTGATGCGCCATCATGCCGGATTGTGGAATTGCCTCTGGGCCGGTATGTTTATCGAGACCACATTTATGCGCTACGGTCATGGCCCTGGGGGTATTATTGGCATCACACTGAAGGAGTCTGCTTTAAAGCGTTGGGCATTTAATCAACATCATCTGTGAAGATCTCAAATGTAGAGCCATAGGTCTACAAGGAGTGAAGAACAAGTTGGTGATCACAGGCTCATCAGAGATCCCCGTTGAGATACATCACAGCGTAGTAGTTGACCGAGTGGATTTGCGAACCAGCCACGAGGAAGCCGATGTTATAATCCCCCAACAAGTCGTTAATGCTAACACCGAGGGCGCCAAGTGCATAAAGGTCATTTGTGACGACACTGATGTATTTGTGTTACTTATGCATGTTTATTTGCTAAAGGACCTATCGTGTACAGTGTTGATGGAAAGCACAAGTGCAGACAAAACTCTGGTGGACATCGGTGCTACAACAAAGAAAAACATGGCAATAATTCCGAGTTGTTGGGAGCGCATGCCTTGTCAGGCTGCGACACAGTGGCCAGACTAAGTTGGATTGGAAAAGTAAAAGTGGTCAAGCAGTTGGGGAAGGGATTGCGCCTTGACTTTCTTGGAAACATCGATGCAGATATGGATGATGTTAATGTTGAAGCAACATCATTCATCTCCGCATGTTACGGAAAACCAAACAATAGCATGTCCAGTGTAAGGTATGAGGTCTGGTTGTCAAAAATGGGGAAAAAGAACATCAGGAAGATGCCAAAATTCCAGTCATTGCCGCCAACAACCGAGTCATTCCTAGAAAATGTAAAAAGGGCTCATCTTCAAACCTGTATTTGGAAAAATGCATTAGAACAGGATCCTCCAAACCTGTATGTCACTGACTTTGGTTGGAGCAAAGACGTAAAGTCCAAAGTGCTCTCACCCATCACAATCTCCGATGACAAACCGCTCGCTCCAGCATGTGTGCTAAAATTGATCTCATGTGGTTGTTCATCTCACCAACCATGTGGAACGGCAAGATGTGGTTGCTATGGTGCACATCTAGCATGCACCATATTCTGCAACTGTCACCAAACGTGCAACTGTAAGAACAGGTTCACTAAAGAGGCTGGTGATCATAGTGGTGAAAGTGAACCATTTTGTGACAGTAACGATGAAGCTTAAATACAAAATAATGAAAATACTTTGCATACATATTTCAGTATTCTGCAATATTAAAACAGTAGCATAATTTACATGGAACACAGTATGCAGTATTATCAACATGGAATATTTTTTGTAATATAATTTCATTGTTTACGTTCAGTTTAAAACATGTTTTGCAGTACATGTAATACAATACATTATTAGGAAAGTATAAATCAGATTGTATTGTAATTAAAGAAGTAGATTAACAGTTAACATGCGTTTTCTTCTTCAAATGATCCTTTTAAAGGTTGAGCAAGTTATCTCAAACAGTAAACACAATAAGTATTTTCAGAATCCTATTCTAATCTCATGTAGTCATGAGATATATCAATTTTGCATTTTAGGCGGCCATTTTGTCGGCCATCTTGGATTTTTCATATGATTTTCATCTTAAAATAATAAGTTTAATGTTTAACAGATTATCTAACAATAAATACCCGCATAATATTGTTATAATATGATGTAGGTCATGAGATATGTCGATTTTACCTTTTTGTCGGCCATTTTGTCGGCCATTTTGGATTTTTCATGTGATTTTCATCCTTAAATATTAAGTTTAATGTTTAATATATTATCTCTAACAACAAACACAATAAATACCCGCATAATATTGTTCGAATATGATGTAGTTCAGGAGATGCGTCGATTTTCCCTTTTTGGCGGCCATTTTGTCGGCCATCTTGAATATCTCAAAATGCTCAAGGATGCCAGGGTGGCATCAGTTGGATTCTAAGTAGGGACATGTTGTGGAACGTTTTTGTGCAAAAACATTTTATGCGTACTGTTTATTTAGGTTTTCTGGTTCACATGTAAACTATAATGCAGCACTATAGTTTGCAGAAAGCTATTAGAGGAGCTTTCTACAATACTATCATGCTGCATTAAGCTGCCACCTATCTTCATGTAGGGGTCACTTTAGAGGGGTTTTACTGTAGCAGTAAGCAGGAATTTTAGTCAAACGCATAATTATGCTATAAATATTGAGGCCCTAAATTTAGCGAAAATGTCCCTAAAAAGGCCCTAAAAAGGCCCTAAATTTAGGTTTGAAAAGTCTGTATGAACCATGCCCTTGTTTTTTCTGAAAAATGCTATTTTCTGCCTTGTGAACACTCTAGGGCCTTCAATATTAATCGGACCTTTACTTAACTTTGCCAGTGTCTTTATATCAATGAAAGCTCGGACAAGTTCGAAAACTGGCAAGATCGAAATAATTTCACCAGAGTTATGGCCCTTGTTTTGCTGAAAAATGCCATATTAAGCCTTGTGAACACTCTAGCACCTTCATTTATTATTTGATCTTTACCAAACTTGCACAGATTGTTAATATCAAACAAAGCTCAGACAAGTTTGAAAACCAGCTAGATCGGACCATTAACAGCAGAGTTATTGCCCTTGATTTAGTTAAAATTGCTATATTTTGCCTCATTAAGATGATAGGGCCTTCATCTTTCATCCAATCTTTACCAAACTTTACCAGATTGTTTATATAAATGAGAGCTAGGACAAGTTCAAAAACTAGCTAGATCGGACTATTAACAGCGGAGTTATGGCCCTTGATTTAGTTCAAAATGCTATATTTTGCCTCGTTAAGACGATAGGGCCTTTATCTTTCATTCGATCTTTACCAAACTTTATATAAATGAGAGCTAGGACAAGTTCAAAAACTAGCTAGATCGGACTATTAACAGCGGAGTTATGGCCCTTGATTTAGTTCAAAATGCTATATTTTGCCTCGTTAAGACGATAGGGCCTTTATCTTTCATTCGATCTTTACCAAACTTTACCAGATTGTTTATATAAATGAAAGCTTGGACATTTCGAAGATCAGCCAGATCGGACCAGTAACAGCGGAGTTATGGCCCTTGATTTAGTTAAAAATGCTATATTTTGCCTCGTTAATTCGATAGGGCCTTCATCTTTCATCTGATTTTTACAAAACTTTACCTGATTGTTTATATCAATGACAGCTCAAAAAATTTCGAAAACCAGCCAGATCGGACCAGTAACAGATGAGTTATGGCCCTGGATTTAGTTGAAATTGCTATATTTTGCCTCATTAATTCGATAGAGCCTTCATCTTTCATCTGATCTTTACAAAACTTTACCTGATTGTTTATATCAATGACAGCTCAGACAATTTCGAAAACCAGCCAGATCGGACCAGTAACAGATGAGTTATGGCCCTTGATTTAGTTAAAAATCCTATATTTTGCCTCGTTAAGACGATAAGGCCTTCATCTTTCATCCGATCTTTAAAAAACTTTACCAGATTGTTAATATCAATGAAAGCTTGGACAAGTCCGAAAAACATCCAGATTGGACCATTTACATCGGAGTCATGGCCCTTGATTTTCTGAAATATGCTATATCTTGGCCTCATTAAGACGAAAGGGCCTTCATTTGGCCGGATTTCATTGAAACTTTGCAGGGATGATCAGTACCAAGCCTAGTTGTACATAGTCACTGTGTTCCAGTTGAATGATTTTGGCGGAGTTATAGCCCTTTAAAGGTTTTAGTACACAAACTTTGTTCTGACTAGTTCTCTTGAACCCCTGGCCGGATTAAACAAAACTTTTTAGGGATGATCAATTCTATGTCTAGTTGTGCAAATCATCGCCGTGTTCCGGTTGAATGATTTTTGGCGGAGTTATGGCCCTTTAAAGGTTTTAATACACAAACTTTGTTCTGATCTACTTCTCCTGAACCCCTCGCCAGATTTCAATAAAACTTTGCAGAAATGATCAGCACCAAGCCTAGTTGTGCATGTCATCGTCACGTTTCGGTTTACAGATATTTGGCAGAGTTATGGCCCTTTAAAGGATTTTGATACCACAATTTTTTTGTGGGCTAGTTCTCCTGAACCCCTGGCTGGATACAGACGAAACTTGACAAGGATGATCAGTATCAAGCCTAGTTGTGCATATCATCGCCATATTTCGGTTGAATGATTTTTGGCAGAGTTGTGACCCTTTAAATGTTTTAATACACAAACTTTGTCCAGATTAGTCTCTTCTGAACTCTTTGCCAGATTTTAGCGAATCTTGGCGAGGATGATCAGTACTAAGCCTAGTTGCACCTGTCATTGCCATGTTCTGGTTGAATGATTTTTGAAAGACTTATGGCCCCTTATACATAAACTTTATTTTGAGCCAGTAGAGCGTCCACAGGCCCTCTTGGGCCTCTTGTTTTTCCTAAAAAATGCTATTTTCTGCCTTGTGAACACTCTAGGGCCTTCAATATAAATCGGATCTTTACTTAACTTTGCCAGTGTCTTTATATCAATGAAAGCTCGGATAAGTTTGAAAACCGGCAAGATCGAAATAATTTCACCGGAGTTGTGGCCCTTGTTTTGCTGAAAAATGCCACATTAAGCCTTGTGAACACTAGCACCTTCATTTATTATTTCATCTTTACCAAACTTGCACAGATTGTTAATATCAATGAAAGCTCAGAAAAGTTTGAAAACCAGCTAGATCGGACCATTAACAGCGGAGTTATTGCCCTTGATTTAGTTAAAAATGCTATATTTTGCCTCGTTAAGACGATAGGGCATTCATCTTCTATCCAATCTTTACCAAACTTTACCAGATTGTTTATATAAATGAAAGCTCGAACAAGTTTGAAGACCAGCCAGATCGAACCAGTAACAGCGGAGTTGTGGCCCTTGATTTAGTTAAAAATGCTATAATATGCCTCGTTAAGATGATAGGGCCCTCATTTTTTGTGCGATCTTTTTGAAACTTTACCAGATTGTTAATATCAATGAAAACTCAAAAAAAATTGAAAACCAGCCAGATCGGACCAGTAACTGTGGAGTTGTGGCCCTTGATTTAGTTAAAAATGCTAAATTTTGCCTCATTAAGACGATAGGGCCTTCATCTTTCATCCGATCTTTAAGAAACTTTTCCAGATTGGTAATATCAATTAAAGCTTGGACATGTTTGAAAAGCAGACAGATTGGACCAGTAACAGTGGAGTTATGGCCCTTGATTTAGTTAAAAATGCTATATTTTGCCTCGTTAAGAAGATAGGGCCTTCATTTTTCATCCGATCTTTACCAAATGTTACCAGATTGTTAATGTCAATAAAAGCTTGGAGGACTCACACCACTATTATCTCCCTTGAATACTCGTGCCCTACAGAATGATGAAGGAGGTAGATAAACAATTTTTTTTCGCTTTTCTAGATTTGACAGAATACATTGATTTTTCTTTACCAGGTTCTAAATCTACTGCATTTTAGGAAGAGATCACTGAAAAATGCATGTTGATATAAGATTTCTAGCTAATTCTGCCTCATTTTACACATCATGGGTCTAATCACCACGGGGTTGTATTTTTGTCTGAATTTTGATAATGTGTTTTAAATTACAGATATTGGATCAATGAAGAATAAAGCATAAATACATGTTGCAAAATCTGTTTTATCTCTATGCCACTAACAAAAACATTACAATGGGACCCTATATGGTGTGAGACGTGGACAAGTTTGAAAACCAGCCAAATTGGACCAGTAACAACAGAGTTATGGCCCTTGATTTCATTAAATATGGTATATTTTGCCTTGTTAAGGCGATAGGGCCTTCATTTTTCATCCGATCTTTATCAAAGTTGACCAGATTTTTTAACTTTTTTATTCTTTTATTATTTTTATATTTTGTCTTTTTTTAAAAAAAATTATGTTTTTTTTATTATCTCTACTGGCCAAACAAAAACCAGCCAGATCGGACCATTAATGACTGAGTTATGGCTCTTGATTTTGTTAAAAATGCTATATTTTGCCTCTTTAAGACGATAATCACTCACTTCATTGATGTTATAAGAGCCATATTAGCCGGTACTGGTAGAGCGTCCACATTGGGCCTCTTGTTTTTTGGATCAAGATATTGTGAGATTCTACATGTATTTATCTCATAAACCCCATACAAGTTGATGATACAACTAAAAGTTTCTCTGTGGTGAAACTGCAAGAGCCAGAGGTTTAATATTTTGCATTTACTATAAGATTATGTTCCTCGACCAAGTTTGTTCAAATGGTTACCCTGGGGTAAAATTTGACCCCACTCCGAGGGTCACAGTTTTACATAGACGTATATAGGAAACACTTTAAAGTCTTCTCTGGAACTACAAGAGCCAGAGGTTTAATATTTTGCATTTACTATACTCTTATGGTCCTTTACCAAGTTTGTTCAAATGGTGACCCTGGATTCACATTTGACCCAGCCCCAGGGGTCACATTTTACATAGACTTGTATAGGGAAAGACTTAAAAAATCTTCTTCTCTAAAACCACAAGGCACGCAGCTCTAATATATTACATGTAGCCCTGGGGTCACATTTGGCTCTGCCCAAGGTGTTACTCTCTAGCACCTTCATTTTGTATTTGATCTTTACCAAACTTTGTCAGGGCCTTAAACTGTCTATATCAATGTTGTTATACACAACAGAGCCCACATTTCTTGAAAAATCTTAACCAAACTTGCACAGATTGTATATGACCATAAGATTTCGAAGAAGTTCGATAATGTGCCAGTACTCAGGTGATCGCTTTTGTAATGGTTCAAATTTACTCAGGTGAGCAATATAGGGCCATCATTCTCTGCCAAATAGGGGGGAAAAGTAGGCTATTTTGCTAGAGAAAAAGCCGGAATTTCGGCCTCGATAAAAACCCTGATTATTAATAAAGATTTGAAAAAATGTAACATGAGAGCTATATGAAAACTATTACTACTTCTCATTTTAACTTTTCAGTGGAGAAATCTTTTCTTTTTTTAATTGCAAAATTTGACAAAAGTCATGTACCTCTCTGGCCCATTTTAATCAAATGTTAATTGGTTACATCATCATGGTTACATTTTATTTTACTTTAGATTTGTTTTTGTAGATATTCTCTGTCTTGGGTCAGAATTTCGAACTGGTGCCTCTGCAAGATATGCAACAAACAAACCATACAGGTAAGTTGGGGATGACAATAACGGAGGCCTGTAGTTTTCACGTCAGGCCCTTTAAACCTGTAAGTTGGGAGCGGCAGCCTTGTCGCTTAAGTTGTCAGCCTCTTGAAATTTCGGTGTTAACAAAGAAAGATGTATATATGGTAACACAAAATTAATATTCAAATCTACATTTTTCCGTCAGGCCAAAAAAAAAAATAGGAATGTTTCCTAATGTATGCTCCAAAAAATAGGGTAGGTCGGTAGGCATTTTCTTTTTTAGCTCTACTGGCCAATGGCCAGCAGAGCTTATGGTGTATTGTCTGTCATCCGTCGTCCGTCTGTCTGTCTGTCTGTCGTCTGTCGTCCGTTAACTTTTCTTCAAACAACTTCTCCTCAGAAACCGCTTGGCTAATTTTGTCCAAACTTCACATGGATGATCCTTAGATGAATGCTTTTTAGATTTGTTAAAATTAGGTCAGCGCCACATCCAAGATGGCTGTCATTACAATATATGGTCAAAACCTTAAAAAATCTTCTTCTCCAGAACCGCTGGACAGATTTCAACAGTTTTTCTTTTAAAATGATCGCCAATGCCTAGACTATCAAGTTTGTTCAAATAAAGTCCCCGGGGTTAAAAATGGCCGTGCCCCGGGGGTCCAAAGTTTGTATATTGAGGTTTTGAATGTTTTTCATATAGACATATAGGAAAAAACTTTAAAAAATCTTCTTCTCTGAAACCACAAGGCACAGAGCTCTCATGTATAACATGTAGCATCAGCTTATGGTCCTCTACTAAGTTTGTTCAAATGGTGACCCTGGGGTTAAATTTGTCCCCGCCCCGGGGATCTCAGTTTTACATAGACTTATATAGGATTTTTTTTTAAAAAATCTTCTTCTCGGAAACTACAACAGCCAGAGGTTTGATATTTTGCATTTACTATAAGCTTATGGTCCTTTACCAAGTTTGTTCAAATGGTGACCCTCGGGTCACATTTGGCCCTGCCCCAAGGGTCACATGTTTTACATAGACATGTTTAGGGAAAAACTTAAAAAATCTTCTTCTCTGAAACTGCAAGAGCCAGAGGTTTAATATTTTGCATTTGCTATAAGCTTGTGGTCCTCTACCAAGTTTGTTCAAATGGTGACCTAGGGGTCACATTTGGCCCCACCCCGGGGGTCACAGTTTTACATAGGCTTGTATAGGGAAAAACTGAAAAAAATCTTCTTCTTTGGAACCACATGGTACAGAGCTCTCATGTATTACATGTAGCATCTGCTTATGGCCCTCTACTAAGTTTGTTCAAATGGTGACCCTGGGGTCAAATTTGTCCCCGCCCCGAGGGTCACAGTTTTACATAGACTTATATAGGATTTTTTTTTTTTAAATCTTCTTCTCGGAAACTACAAGAGCCAGAGGTTTGATAATTTACATTTATTATAAGCTTATGGTCCTTTACCAACTTTGTTTAAATGGTGACCCTGGGGTTACATTTGGCCCCGCCCCAAGGGTCACATGTTTTACATAGACATGTATAGGAAATAAACTTAAAAAATCTTCTTCTCTGAAACTGCAAGAGCCAGAGGTTTAATGTTTTGCTGTTGCTATAAGCTTATGGTCCTTTACCAATTTTTTTTTTATATATTTTTTTCTTCTTTTTTCTTCTTTTTTTTTTTTATATACCGGTAGTTTTTTTTTTTTTCTTTTTTTTCTTTTTTTTCTTTTTTTGTTTTTTTTCTTTTTTTTTCTTTTTTTGATTTTATTTATTTTTCCTTTTTTTTTTCTTTTTATTAACTTGGAAAACTAGCCAGATCGGACCAGTAATGGCGGAGTTATGGCTATATTTTGCCTCTTTAAGACGATAGTCACTTGCTTCATGGATGTCATAAGAGCCATATTAGCCAGTAGAGCGTCCACAGGCCCTCTTGGGCCTCTTGTTTTTGGAGCAAGATATTGTGAGATTCTACATATATTTATCTCATAAACCCCATACAAGTTGATGATACAACTGAAAGTTTCTCTGTTATGTCAGTTTACCTCGATATATTGTGATAAATCATTGTTCAGAACAAATTTTAATTTTTTTTCTTTTCTTTTTTTTTCTTTTCTTTTTTCATAAAATGGTTTTAGGGTTGGCCCCTTAAAAATAGTCAGTCGGGCCTGCGGAAACACAGATAATTTTTTTTTTTGGCCTCAACATAAATTGTTTTAAACTTGCAGCATGCTTTGTTTGGAACAAGTTTCATGCAAGTTTAATAATCCGAGTATCAGATTTTTCACACTGAAAACTCTTGACTTTGACTTTCTCTCCAAATATCTTGCTCAAATCTGAAATTGCATTTCATATAAATTTGGAAAACTAAACCCTGCCCAACCATAATGCGAAAAACAAAATCTACGCGATAACTGGTAATTGCCAGGTGTATTCATGAGGTTGGCAGTGCTAAGTTTCCAAATACCGAACAATATTTCAGATGGGAGTAAGATATTTTGAGAGGGACACGGTGAGTTTTATATATGGTCATGTGGTAGTTAAGGTTTATTTTTAAAAGTGATTCAGCCAATTCTTGCAGTGCTAGACCTGCATAACTGAATTTGCATACCATATAATCCCTAATAAACACCCCAGGGCGTAACATGGAAAGGGGGCAGTGTTTATTTGAGACCAAAAATACATAATTTAACTTTAAAATCAGACATTATTTAAAGATTTACTTTACCAAGAAAAACGAAGTCTGCATGTCAATCAGTCAGTTAATGCATTAGATTTTAAGTTTTCTAGTGATTTGAAACAGATTAACTTGCAAGTTTTAAAAAAAATATTTCTGAAAAAATGGTGGGTGGGTGGGGCATTTATTAGGGATTATACGGTACATGTTTGAAGATGAACAATTCTGACTTTTATACACATATTGTTCATGTAAGGCTGAATTACAAACTCGTTATACCATGATTCCATAATAACCGGATTGTTTTAAAGAGTCCAACTTTTTTCACTTAGTATAACATGATTGCCGGCTATTTCCATATTTCCAACAAATCATTATCCTCAGGTTAGCACTAAGTCAAGGGGCCATTACATTATCCTCATGTTGACACTCAAGTCAAGGGGCCATTACATTATATCCTCAGGTTAGAACTAAGTCAAGGGGCCATTACATTATCCTCATGTTGGCATTCAAGTCATGGGGCCATTACATTATCCCCATGTTTGCACGCAAGTCTTGGGCCCATTACATTATCCTCATGTTGGCACACAAGTCAAGGGGCCATTACATTATCCTCATGTTGGCATGCAAGTCAATGGGCCATTACATTATCCTCATGTTGGCACGCAAGTCATGGGGCCATTACATTATCCTCATGTTGGCACGCAAGTCATGGGGCCATTACATTATCCTCATGTTGGCACACGAGTCATGGGGCCATTACATTATCCTCATGTTGGCACTCAAGTCATGGGGCCATTACATTATTCTGCTGTAGGCACTCAAATCAAGGGGCCATTACATTATATCCTCAGGTTAGCACTCAAGTCATGGTGCCATTACATTATCCTCATGTAGGCACTCAAGTCATGGGGCCATTACATTATCCTCATGTTGGCAATCAAGTCATGGGGCCATTACATTATCCTCATGTTGGCACGCAAGTTATGGGGCCATTACATTATCCTCATGTTGGCACGCAAGTCAAGGGGCCATTACATTATCCTCATGTTGGCACTCAAGTTATGGGGCCATTACATTATCCTCATGTTTGCACTCAAGTCATGGGGCCATTACATTATCCTCATGTTGACACTCAAGTCAAGGGGCCATTACATTATATCCTCAGGTTAGCACTAAGTCATGGGGTCATTACATTATCCTCATGTTGGCACTCAAGTCATGGGGCCATTACATTATTCTCATGTAGGCACTCAAGTCATGGGGCCATTACATTATCCTCATGTTGCCACTCAAGTCAAGGGGCCATTACATTATATCCTCAGGTTAGCACTCAAGTCATGGTGCCATTACATTATCCTCATGTAGGCACTCAAGTCATGGGGCCATTACATTATCCTCATGTTGGCAATCAAGTCATGGGGCCATTACATTATCCTCATGTTGGCACGCAAGTTATGGGGCCATTACATTATCCTCATGTTGGCACTCAAGTCAATGGGCCATTACATTATATCCTCAGGTTAGCACTCAAGTCATGGTGCCATTACATTATCCTCATGTAGGCACTCAAGTCATGGGGCCATTACATTATCCTCATGTTGGCAATCAAGTCATGGGGCCATTACATTATCCTCATGTTGGCACGCATGTTATGTGGCCATTACATTATCCTCATGTTGGCACTCAAGTCAATGGGCCATTACATTATCCTCATGTTGGCACTCAAGTCATGGGGCCATTACATTATCCTCATGTTTGCACTCAAGTCATGGGGCCATTACATTATCCTCATGTTGCCACTCAAGTCAAGGGGCCATTACATTATCCTCATGTTGGCAATCAAGTCATGGGGCCATTACATTATCCTCATGTTGGCACGCAAGTTATGGGGCCATTACATTATCCTCATGTTGGCACTCAAGTCAATGGGCCATTACATTATCCTCATGTTGGCACTCAAGTCATGGGGCCATTACATTATCCTCATGTTTGCACTCAAGTCATGGGGCCATTACATTATCCTCATGTTTGCACTCAAGTCATGGGGCCATTACATTATCCTCATGTTGCCACTCAAGTCAAGGGGCCATTACATTATCCTCATGTTGGCAATCAAGTCATGGGGCCATTACATTATCCTCATGTTGGCACGCAAGTTATGGGGCCATTACATTATCCTCATGTTGGCACTCAAGTCAATGGGCCATTACATTATCCTCATGTTGGCACTCAAGTCATGGGCCTTTACATTATCCTCATGTTTGCACTCAAGTCAAGGGGCCATTACATTATCCTCATGTTGCCACTCAAGTCATGGGGCCATTACATTATCCTCATGTTGGCACTCAAGTCATGTGGCCATTACATTATCCTCATATTGGCACTCAAGTCAAGGGGCCATTACATTATTTTCATGTAGGCACTCAAGTCAAGGGGCCATTACATTATCCTCATGTTGGCACTCAAGTCATGGGTCCATTACATTATCCTCATGTTGGCACGTAAGTCATGGGGCCCATAACATTATCCTCATGTTGGCATGCAAGTCAAGGGGCCATTACATTATCCTCATGTTTGCACTCAAGTCATGGGGCCATTACATTATCCTCATGTTGGCACTCAAGTCATGGGGCCATAACATTATCCTCATGTTGGCACGTAAGTCATGGGGCCATAACATTATCCTCATGTTGGCATGCAAGTCAAGGGGCCATTACATTATCCTCATGTTGGCACTCAAGTCATGGGGCCATTACATTATCCTCATGTTGGCACGCAAGTCTTGGGGCCATTACATTATCCTCATGTTGGCACGCAAGTCATGGGGCCATTACATTATCCTCATGTTGGCACGCAAGTCATGGGGCCATTACATTATCCTCATGTTGGCACTCAAGTCTTGGGGCCATTACATTATCCTCATGTTGGCACGCAAGTCAAGGGGCCATTACATTATCATTCATGTTGCCACGCAAGTCAAGGGGCCATTACATTATCCTCATGTTGCCACACAAGTCAAGGGGCCATTACATTATCCTCAGGCGGGGAGCGGGAGCATATAGTCGCCGCTTTTTTCGTCCTTCAGAGCTTATGAATCAATACTTAGGTGACTAGTAGAACAATACTGAATAGAGAACAATAGATGCTATTCATTCCGTTTCTATTATGTGGCTAAACATTATTTTCCTTGGCTAGAAGAACAAAAGAGTGAATAAAGGGGTAGCTACATAAATACTGATTCGTTAGAACGTCCGTCCCATTTTTTTCCGGAGCATAACTTCAAAACTACTGATGGGACTACAAAGAAACTTCACACAATAATAGAGGGCAATGAGAGATAGTGCAGAGTGCAAGAACCGTAACTTTGTCGTCATTCAAATTTAGAGTTATTGCCCTTTGTAATTTTATGCTTAATTTTTTTGTCAGGAGCATAATTTAAAAACCCAATGGGACTGAAATGAAACTTCACACAATCATAAAAGGCTGTAAGAAGAAGTGCAGAGCACAAGAACCATAACTTCATTCAAATTAGAGTCATTGCCCTTTGTCATTTTATACTTACCGTTCTGGAGCATAACTCAAAAACCAATCCTGGGACTTCAATGAAACTTCACTCAGTGATAAAGGGCAATGAGAGGAGGAAGCCTAGAGCACAAAACCATCAATCTATCTTATTTTAAACAGAATTACTGCCCTTTGAAATTTCATACGTATAATTCACTGATATCCGTGGCATAACTCAGAAACTACTAACGGGACTGCAATGAAACTTCACACTGATAAAGGGCAATGAGAGAAAGTGCAGAGATCTACAACAAATCTTAGCTCAAATTTGATTATTTCCCTTTGTAATTCTTGTCCAAAGCATAAGTCAAAAACTACTAATGGAACTGCAAATTGAAAACTGCTGGGTGACACAAGGCCATATAATAAGTTGATGATACATTTTGGGGAGCATCCATCGGTTCTACCGATTTTCTTGTTTTTTGATGAAAAGTCTTGATCGAGATCTAAGTGATTGGAAAACCTTGCATATATATAAGAAATGTGGACATACCTTCAACATGCATTTAAAAGTCAAGAAAATAAGCTGAAACTGGAATAAAAGTAGATTTTTCTGTTAAATATTGTATCGAGCAGGTCTAGTGATTTTACCCAAATACTAGACTGGTGGTCTAGTAAACTAAAAATGTCAATTTTTAGCCCTGTTATTAACCCTTAACCCGCTAAGCACGACTGTATTAGCCTTTGCGCCCATTGTAAACCCCCCAGATCAGCCTGCGAGTAACTCACAGGTTGATCAGGGTTTACAATGTCCGGCTAAGGATCAGTCATTTCCCACAAAACACCGTTTGTCACATTTAAATGGAATGGTCTTAATTCAAAGAAAGAACAGTCCATTATATGTATGTAGCGGGTTAAGGGTTATTTGACTGGGGATTGAGAAAATGATATTTTCCAGCTTGATGTGCAATCGGAACTGCTTTGTTGATTTCCGAAACTGGTAATTACGGAGGACAGAAGCAACATATAAAGGCAGCTATGTTCATACAGTGTACGTTGTGATGCATTTTATTGAGTTAAGTAATAACTAGAATCTCGCATTAATTACTGCCTATTTAATGTTGAATTTACTAAACCAGTTGGGTAATATTGATATGATTCTCGGCAGAGTCTCATACAGAGCCTCACATCATTATTTTATCAGACTCATTCTATAAATTCAGCATTAAACAGCCTAGCGTTAAGAATCGGTTGAAAATTCATGATCGATCATCAGAATTTCAAACCAACCGATGATCGATCATTAATCGATTAACATGGCTTCCATGTCAGACACCAGTATAAGCCTTTTTCAGACTATAATGAAGAAAAAAACCCAACACATTTCAAGTATGTTCTGGTCATTAAGCAATTGAATGAAACTAACCAAACATTTATTTTAACGATAAATTGTGATATCCCTTTACAGATATATGATTATTTGTTGCAAAATTAAAACATGATTCATTCTCTTGTATATTTTAGTACAATTAAATGAAAATTTGTAATCGGTTAATCAGAAAAAGGCTTAACTGACCGATACTCGATCAAATTGATAAATCGGGACACCATTAAAACAGGCACTTATGTAAGATCCTCTATGTATCAGATTTACATATTTGTTTATTCCACAGAAAATGACCCACTGAATCAAATTTTTGGTTCTGGAAGGATCAGCTCCAGTAGTGGTTCCCAGGAAATTGTACTCGAAATGGGTCCTACAGGAGACACCGGAACCAGGATTGTGCAGATTTTAACAGTGCTATCATGGAGATGGGCCCTGCAGGTGATGCTGGGAGCCAGGATTTGTTTAGCAGTCAGTCGACATCACAGAGGTCGTTGATTAATCAGCAGATAGACCTCACACTTCAGGTGAGTGATCTTGCCCCTGGGCATTTTTAACCTTGAAATTCAGGTCCTTCCCATTTGATTTTTTTTTTTTTAATTATTTCCCAATTCTGGAAAAACAAATCCCAATTTATTCATTTTCAAATACATGTAGAGAAAAGACTGACTTCTTTCCATAGTTTGTACATGTATGTTAAGATAAATGCTTAATTCAAAAATTGATCGATATTATACGTAAAACATACATTTTGATAAAAAGTGTCCCTAAAAAAACATCCCCACCCAAGGTTCCACAGAAGATCAACTCTTCAAATAGATCTTCTGTGGAACCTTCTTTGGATATTATTTGTTTTGTCGATTTGAACATGTTTTGGTCTTCTTCCCGTTTTCCCCCACTTCGATCACTAGATTGTGACGTTTACAGGCGTTGGCCAGTTTTCTCTTCCAAACAAATACCACCCCAGTCAGGATATGTTCTTTCAATGCATTGCATGGAGTGATATTTCTGATTCTGATCTTTAGAACACCTACTGTATGCATGACATTGTTGTATTTGACCAGAGACTGGCAGACAGAGAACTTTGATCTTGTTCTTTACGTGTGAAATACTCACAGTGGCATTGGTGTAACTGGGTTTTATTTCCAGACGGTACATGTTTAGGGCACATAGATCTTTTTGAGTTGTCAAATCCATTCTTCACACTAGCTGGTTCTTTTTGATACTCATTATGGTTTATTGTTAGTGGTCTTATCCACGCCTGCTAAACGGATTCATGGTTCATGAGTGGTGTCTACAGGATTAGTGGAGCTATCAAATGCAATCAAGGTAAGAAATTCAGTGGTTTTCAACTCATTTTTTCAGATAAGTATGATACTTTTTAATGCCTTGTCATGTAAAGATAATACGATGACAATCAGCCGGGTGGTTTCTTTGAATATAGTTTTGTTGTGCTCAGATGAAACTTCATTTTAAAATGGAACGCTGTCAGAATCAACCAAAATCAGCCCAAATCAGCCTAATCTGATGTTTAAATCACAAAATCACAATGCCTCACCTCACTACGTTTTCAGAGACAACATTTATACTTCCAAAGACACCCATCTCTACATCAAAAACTCTGCTTAAGAAACAAAATCAGTCAAAATTGTGTCGGTACGGAAGTAGAGGAACAGATACATAAGTAGTGCTATGAAAATAAGAAGATAATGATTTTGTAACCAAATGCTTATTAAAAGTTGTTAAAAGAAGCAAGTTGTGATATAATGTTATTCATAGTTGTGGCCTAAGTAGAAGACTGCTAAAGTAGGTGGTCAGAAAAAGGTAGGTGGTCGGAAAGGTACTGTGTCTTAAATTACTTCATAAACATCTACTAATCAATAAAAACGAGCTAATAAATTGTTTACGACACAGTCTCTCAGCAACTTTAATTCACCAGTGAGCCATAAAGCACGTAATGGAAGCCTGTATCTGTCATGGTCAGAGAAAAGCTGCAAATTTTTCAAAGTGATCCTACCCAATGGTAACATTTGCATACAATATTGCATGCCATTCAAACAGTGACATTTCAAAATGACATTCTCGCATCCCAATCATCAAAGCAAATCATTGATGTATAGAAAATGAAATGGAGAAATGTATTTTCATGAGGGATTTTTTTTCCATCCAGTAAGGGTTATTTGTTGACATTTGGAAACGGAATTCTGGAAGTCAGTGATTCATTACTAGTGGTGCGCGGTATTACAGATATACCGGTATATTATGATACAAGTTATAAATAATACATATTATAATGTCTGTACTGATACGCTCAGAATAAACTTGTTCAAGCGGTAAAAACTCGTCTGTTCTTGTAAAAAGTCGGTGACAAATGTTTATTTTTAGATTATTTATTTTTAAACAGTTTTTATAAATGACATGCCTCGCCCTATTTAAGGGAACCGAAGCCATTAGTATGCTTCACGCCAGTATGCCGTTGGGTAGGGTGGCTACGCACTTTACTAGCTTTAGAATGACAATACACAGGCTGAGTGTGCAAAATATACAGACTGGAAGGGTAAAAGTTGTCCGCATAGGGTAAAAGATTGCCCTCGTAGCAGCAGGCCAACATTTCTAACTCCTACAGTCTTTACTTGTTAGAATGAAGCATCTCAGGGATCGATATATTGGTTTTAATTCAGACTTAAGTCACTTTAAGTTGTGTATACCTACAACACAAACGTGTGAATTCTTGTCATATAAGCATTCTTTAATGATAATTACAAAAGGTCTATTGTATTTCCAAAAGCTGTTCATCACCGATACTTTGATTAGTATTTCACTAAAACACACCCGCTTGAACTCTCGGAAACCATATAAATTAAAAATGTTAAAAATGTTACTATACAGGGCTCAAAACTGGCAATATTTCGCCAGTAGCATTTTGTCTCCATGGCCGAATGGTTAACGACGTTGCATTGTACACCTTCGCCTCTCATTGCTGCGGGTTCGAATCCCACTGGGAGCTCGACTTGTAAGTGAAGAAGTGTCCATTCTTACGGATGCCGGGAGGTGTACAGTACTGGTTTTACCCAGGAAAAGTGGGTGGTCTGCCTCCACCACAAAAAAAATAAAAATAAATCGACCGTCATATATAACGTTACATGTGTTGAAAATGACGTAAAACAGCATACAAACAAACAAACAATGTAACTGGCAAAACGAGAAAGTTACTTGCAATTTCTACGGTTGTGTGTGTGAGTAAGTACAAATATGTAACAAATAATTAAAAAGCACACGATGATTCATCATAAGCAAACATGCTAGATTCCATATTTGACAAAGACATATCAGGAAAACATAAACATATTAGAACACCATTGATATGAAAGCACGTTTCAAAAAAGGCTGACATGGTATTCTAAATTAAACACCTAAGGTATATTGTGTTTAATGTTAAGAGATTGCAACGTTTAAAGCCTAAGTTTGCTCACCTGCTTGAGCCAAATGCGCATTCTGTCAATAATGAAACTTTAAAGGGGTAACCACTGGTGTGTTCGGAGCTGTTTAAACATTCTTTCCGAAAGGACAGGCCTAATGTCGCCGTGTACCATTTGTTTAGCAGTAGCATTTTAAACATACAATATATAGCGGAAATACCCATTATGCGTTTTTTTCCTTTCAGTATATTTTGATGCACTTGCATTTTTTTGCCAGTTCTTGAAAAGTTTACTTGCATTCTGAAAATGTCACTTGCATTTTGTATGCCAGCTTAAAATTGAGCCCTGCTATATGTTGTACACGTCACATATCCTTACTGCCTATGTACAAACACGTCACATATCCTTACCGCCTATGTACATACATGTCAGATAACCTTACCACCTATGCACATACATGTCACATATCCTTACCACCTATGTACATACATGTCACATATCCTTACCGCCTATGTACATACACGTCACATATCCTTACCACGTATGTACATACACGTCACATATCCTTACCGCCTATGTACATACACGTCACATATCCTTACCGCCTGTGTACATACACGTCACATATCCTTACCGCCTATGTACATACACGTCACATATCCTTATCGCCTATGTACATACATGTCACATATCCTTACCGCCTGTGTACATACACGTCACATATCCTTTACCACCTATGTACATACACGTTAAATATCCTTACCGCCTATATACATACATGTCAGATAACCTTACCACCTATGTACATACATGTCACATATCCCTACCACCTATGTACATACATGTCACATATCCTTACCGCCTATGTACTACACGTCACATATCCTTACCACCTTTGTACATACACGTCGCATATCCTTACCGCCTATGTACATACACGTCACATATCCTTACCGCCTATTTAAATGACTTTGTAACGTTTCTTTATCAGTTCAGTATATAATGTGCTTATTCTGGGCTTTTTCTTAATTTGGTAAAGAGACTCTACTCTTTAAATGGGAGGGAAAGATCGGGATTTTGTATCTATAGGGAAATTACATTTTAAAGGCATTTGCTGTAGTTTCCCATGCGCAGCTTTTTCGGGCGACTTCTCTTCTAAAACTATTGGATGGATTTTCCTACAAATTTACAGAATGTTGCTTTTGATGTCTAGTTTAATTTTTGTCTTTTTTGTCTTTTTTTTTATTTCTTTTTTTGAATTCTTTTTTTTGAATTTTTTTTTTTATTTATTTATTTTTTTATTTTTTTATTGTCTTTATTTAAATAAAGACCTATTATTAGATACATAAAATAGGAAAAATATAGCATTTTGAAAAAATTCCAACAAAATTAAAAAATTAAGCATAATGGTACGGTTTCAAAAACCAATATTAAAATCTCAATATGCATAGTGACCTATACTTTTAATTGAATATATTGTCTAAATATATGTTCAAATAAGTGCCTAGGAAGTTTGAACAAATTCTGTTATTAGGAACATAACAAGAAAGGAAAAATATACCATTTCTATATAATTTCATACAAAACCTTGGCCTTTTAGCATAGGGGTAGGTTTCAAATTCTTTTTCTAAACAAGCATGGGGACCTATCATTTTTATTGCACATTTTGTTTTTATATATGTTAAACTATGTGCTTAGAAAGTTTAAAAAATTCTGTTATGGGAACATACAAAAAAAAAAGGAAATTGTATCAATATGGGCTAATTTGTGCATAAATTGAGGTAATGGTCTCAACAGATTTTGTAAAAAATATAGGTTTTACATAAAGATGAGCTTTAAATGTTATTGTATTTAAAATGTTCTTTACTTTAATACAATTTTAGCAGAATTGTGACAATAAATAAATGATTAGACTTCAAAAATATCTTATTTAGCTATTTCATGGACTTGTTCAATTGTTTGGACAGATTGACATGACGGTGCATTACAAATTATTTTTTAAAATTTTAACAAGCATGGTGACCTACATTATTTTGCCTTTTCTGTCTATATATATAAAGACTTACTGTACAAAAGTTTAAAGAAAATCTGTTTATGTAGGAAAAACTATAGAAAATGTCTTTAATACCATTCTTCAAGTTTTACAACAAAATAATGTTGAACCTAATAAAGAATAACACATGTTAAAGTTTTTTCCATTGAAAGATTTATTATGAGGAATAGGATGTTTATTGTGTTAAGTCGACTGCAAAATTATAGTTGGAGGGATTTTTCACTCAAATCG